>JAMKCH010004777.1:0-105250 GCA_023653785.1 Ophioderma brevispina | reverse complement strand
TTATTTTAGGATCGGCAAAATACAACGCTATATAAAACACGTGCAAATGAGTGTGGGGAATTTTTAAAATACTACAGTAGGTGAAATCGGATATGAATATTTTGAGGAAAATTACAAAAATATGTATTGTAAACTATTAAGTAGGCACCTCACATTTTGAATCTTTGTGGATGGCAAGAACATGACTAAGTAATTTTCGAATTTCGAAAAACCTCAAAATGTGAAATACGACAGTATGTGATGCGGGCCGATGAATTGATGTTGTCTTAAGACCCTCTAGAGGGTGTAAATTTCATCTAATATCTGATTAATCTGCACCCCTTTTTGGGGAAAAGGTGGTAATTAGTTCAGGTTCCATGCTAGCCCCATTGCCACAACAGGAGTGCAGATGACTTTGGGCACACTTAATCTGTTCAAGGTGATCTTTAGAAACTTTTGTTCTTTGATTCACATAGATATTCTAACAAAAAACTTTTAGTTTGATCTGTTGGGCATTTTAAATGGTGGGCAAAATTTTATGTAACAGTGTCTCCAAAGAACCAATTGGTTGGAATTTGTTTATGGGCAGAAAATCAAATTTTAGCAAGTGTTTGTACCAGAGTGTAATGAGAATGTGCATACCGTTAGGGCTAATCTATGTATGCCAGCAGTTCAGGTGATGTATAAATCCCAACTCCTGTTTTGATCCTGGGAACTATAATTTTATCAACCAATAGACTAGTTTTCTAAATCCACTTTAAATTTACATACATTCATTATCCCACAGTTTATCAGTCTGACTCTGAGAGGATTTTCTAGCACGATGAAAAATCAAGATGCTGATTGGAGGAAGACAACTGAGAGTAATAGAAACACATATGCACACACACGCGCGTTCACACACACGTGCGTGCACAACAACACACTACCCACAATACAAGACCTACATTGGGGGTTTTCTACTAAAAATCGCTTAAAAAGTCACCTTTTTTCCCTCTTTTTTCTTAAACAAACAACAGTTCTTCTTATCAGTTACCATATAGTAACATTTTTTTCCTCGTCTTAAAAAGAAGACACTTTTTAAAAGAAGACATTTTTAAAGATTTTAAAAATTGTGTTGTTCAGTTCATTTGTTTTCATTTTTCTTACCCCTCTCGATTGCGCCGCCGCCTGTAAGTACTTAACTAACTGCAAAAATCCCTCTTTTCACTCTCTATGGAATAATCTATTCCAGTATAGGACCATAAAGTACGTAGTAACTGTTAGTATAATCCCACCCCACAATGTCAAGTAAAATAACCCACAAATTAAAATAATTCCACATGTTCTCTCTTTAAAAAATAACCCCACAATGTGCGCTCCCTTGTAACACACACCGCACACACACATCCCCACAAACTATATACCCATTCCATTACATGTGGCATTCAATGGTAGAGACATAAATTTAGTATTCCTCAGAATAATTCAACTTTTTGGATATTTGGCAAAAACCCAAACCCAAATTGGGTAATTGGTTGGCAACGCATCAACTTTTCCAAAAATTACTCAAATAAGAGCTTTGGTGCTTTATATAGGCTTGCAATTACTCCCCTCCCCGCCACAGTACTTTGGCATTTTTGCTGTCTTATCGTGTGTGATGCGTAAACACGGAAGTAAGGTTTCTTATTGTCCAGGCCCACACGGATGTGCCGTTTCGCAAATAATTAGAGAGTATAGATCCTGTGCAATTCGTGTTTTTTTTTTTTGTCTGATTTTTCTTCAGTGATCATGAACATGTAGAGTTTATTAACATATGGAGCACCTTGGAAATCTTGGGAAACAATATTAAAAGGCAAGAATGAGTAGGAAATGACATATTTGAGGTAGGAAAATGTGTAATGCTTTGAATATCATATTGTCCAGTGGCATAGCCAGGGCAAGGGGGCTTGTGGGCCCCCTAATATTGATTGTGTCTGGTTAGAGAGCCGTCTCTGCACTTGAAGAATTAAAGCCATGGCACTTGAGGCAAGTAGGTTTCAATTGTCAGCATGGAACACGTACATTTTACAAAATCATGGAAGAATTAACCCTCAGAAGACATTTCAAGCATTTAAAAAACCCTAATTTTCCCAGGGGTTTCACCCCTTGCCCCAACAGGGCCCTAATGGCCAGCTCCTGGACCCCACCCCTTTTCTGTTGGTTCATAACACTGTCCCCCCCCCCCCCAATATCAAATTCCTAGCTATTCCCACTGATATTTCTGTTTATACAGTCCAACGCGTTTATTCCGGACACGTCGGTACCCCAGGCGCTCATCCGGATATGCGATTTGGCCGGATATGCGATTGATGCTGAAACACAGGCTAAACAGTGAAGGTCAGTGGGGGATTCAAGTTTGTGACAATTTGTATTTATACATTGCTATAACTAACTGTAACAAATTGTGATGTTATGCATGAATATGAAATGGAAAAGTAAGAAAATAAAACAGAAATTTACTACCACATTGTTTTTTGCATTTTTATTTCAAGTATTGCTATCTCTAATTGGATACTACGTCCAGGCTCGATCGTCTGTTAAAATAATTCGCACCGGTCTAAGTGCCAGACATTGCCTATTTAGCGGCCGCGGTTAATGTCAAAACCGATGGACATTTACACAGCATCGTAACAGTTCCGCCACATGAGATAATTTGTTAAATCATGAAATAAGGATCTAAATCCGTGTTAAAAAACAAGAAATTCCATCATACAAGCTTGTGTTACGAAAGCTGCAAAGATGTGCAAATTTGGAAGCTGAGAATAGCCGATCAGTTTGAGCTAAATGACTTCGGGTTTGGAAAGGTGTTTCTATATATGAGGGTCACACTAAATTTTAATTAAAAATTTGTTGGTTTGAAAAAGTCTGTACTGTTTTATTTATTTACTTTTTTTTTCATTATCCGTTTTTTTTTTTTATTTATTGATGCTCCTATCAGGTCCATTTATCTTGGTGCTATAGATGCACAATCAGTGTTTGTGTATGGTGGTTTGGTACGGTTAAATTGACCGCGGAGAAATAATGTGCAATCGGCCCCGTGGTTTCGGGCCGAAAAGTTTTTGATTGCGCATTTTTATCACAGTAAGGCGCACAGCTTATGATGTTTTGAGGATTTGTCCGATTGACCTCGTTGTAAGCGAGAACTTCCCCAGAAAATGAACCGAATAAAAGGGATGTTGGAAGCCCTTATTTCCATGGTAAGTCATTTTTATAGCATGATAGTGATACAAGTTCAACGGAAAAAATAGGTGGTGTTCGAAGAAAAATAAGGAAAACAAATTGAAAAAAATACACCATGAAAGGTGCAATCGGCCGCAGTCGCCGGCCCGGATATAAAGGATCCGTAACCAGATAAATGGGTGCCGGATCAACGAGGTTGGAGTGAAATCCTCTCTCTAATAAGGCCCCTCTTTTTTTTTAACCAAGTCTTAAAAATAAAAAAAATCATGCCATACATGCAGTAATACTGATAATTAAAAGTGCGATTGCACATTGATTGGCAGATTGTCTGTCCTGAAATGGGCTAATATGTGCAACAACCCGGGTAGTACGCATGACTTATATTGGGGGTTGCGGGACTTAAAACAAGTGACTTAACCCCTAAATGGTCCCTTTTTTTGGGGGCTTTTTGAGCATCCCATCAAAGTGACTTATTGTCAAGTCTTATTTAAGTTTTTTAAAAAAAAAAAAAAAAAAAAAAAAGTGGACCATTTGCCCTTTCTTGGAAATTTGGGGTAGACTGCCCTGAGGTGTTACACAGACAATAACGTAATTTTGTAGATTAGAATCATGTAAAAATATCATTTTAAATTTGAGACATACGCATGGTTTTTTGTTGAGTGGGCCCTAATTGGAAGTTCTTATCTACCTGTTTTCCAGGAATTTTAAAATTAGGAAACGCCAAGAATCAAAGATTTTTTGCCCTCCCCTGCCAAGTTGTATACTTTTCTTCCTAAATCTAGATTGTTAGAGCCACTGGTAAACCCCCACCGCCCAAGAATGCAGCGGACTGAATGCACTTCGATGACTTTGATGATTGTCGTCTAAATTCCCATCTCAAGACAAGTGTTAAGTGCTGGAAGGATATTGATATTAGAGAATAAAACATTGTTTTCATGCTCTCTCATGTTATGTTTGTGTCCATATCAGATGGGCAACTGTATCATTTCTGTATCTCCACGCTAAGAGAGTGATGTTGCCCATGGGAGATAACATGATAGATACACAGCAAAGTTGGAGAACAGTGCTTCCCTATTCCATCCTTTCAATACAATCTATTATTAACAATTAGTAAATTGTTGTAGATTATTAAATCATCTTTATTAACCTTAAAGAAAAACAACCTACAAAGCCCAGACATTGCATCCATGCCACTCTGCAGGCAGGCAAGACAAAACAATAAATATATCAAACAAAAGGAGGAAAAAACCATGTATGTAATTATGTTAAATAATTTTTTTTTTAATCGTCTGAACCGTCAACATAGTAATCCATGTGTAACAAATTTTAAATAATAAAATAGAATTTTGGCCCTATGAACATGCTGTTTTGATTAGAAAAAAAAATACAGTTTTTACAAGACGGAATTTGAACTTTGCAAAACGGAAAATCTTATGCTCTAGTTTAGTCTGTTTTATGCCACTGCCTACGTTAATGGACCTTTTCCCAGCCATATGACATTGGATAAGCAAAGCAACAGAACCTTTTTTGGTTGTTTTAGTGGGTGCTATTTTGGTCAATTTTTCGTTGGATATAACAACATTTTTGTCCACATGTGTCACACTTCATTCATTTCACTTGGAACTTTTTGGAAAGAGAGTATTTGTTTAAAAATACTCTCAGGGATGTAGCTGCATTGGGCTGTGGGAGGGGGGGGGGGGGGGGGGCATCAGAGCCCACCACTAAACACCATTTTAACTTAGGCCACCACTCAAAGAGGCAAAAATTGACAATTTAATAATTTTATGCAATTTTGACAATTTTTAGGCATAAATTATAAAATAGGTCAAATTTTCGTCAAATACCACCCACCACTAAAAATGTGGTAGCTACAACTGTCCCCAAAAAATTATACATCAAACAAAAATTATTAAAAATATAAACAGTCGCATTTTCTGAGAGCTATTTTGACTTTAATTTGTATAAGACCAGTTCTAAGTCTAAAATTCAGTTGTTTATTCCATCAATTTGACGGACCTAACTGGAGATTATTGTTTACTTGAACACAAGGCTGAAATACCATTTTGGCCAGTTTCACTTGAATGTTCAAGAAACTAAAAGTTATCAGGAGTGTAGCAATATTATGGGGATAAATCATTTCAAACAAAGAATATTGTACCGATCAGGGTGAATGTATTATCATTCCCTGAATGAATCCAATGATATTATTTTTCCAAACAGTGAAATCAACCATAAATGATGTTGTTTTGGGGGAAATGGGCCTCACTCACTGGGGACATATCATGAAATTCATGTAAATTTGGGAATTTGACTGTTTGAACTCCATGGAACGAGCCAACAGTCTTGTTTTGGGGGACAAATGTTGCTAGAAAAAACGCTTCTAATGTGGAGGGCCAATTTACCTTCCGCATTCCCCACTGCCTCCAATTTAAGGTATGAAACATATAAAGAAAGGACACCAGTGTTGAAACAAAGATACAATAATGGAAAGGATGGGTGGTGTTCAAAGGCCTCTAGTTACTTTTCAACAAGGGTGTTTTTAGGTTATTACTTCTGCTGAAACCTGAGACAACAAGACTGTTGGAATTGAATTTCTCAAGTACATGACATAGAAGTTATCAGAAAGTTTAAATTATGTATATCACAGAAGCAGCAATTTATACTTATTTTTTATTTGAATTTCAATAAAGAATGCTTGAAATTGATTTTCAAGGGAAACTGTGTTGAGGTATTGGGATAGCCAACACCTGGCCAACGGGTTTTTCAAGTGCCTCAGATAATTGGCCATAACTTTGAACCAGACCCCCAAATTACACCAACTAAACATTGCATGGCAAGCAGAACCTTCCCAAAAAAGATCAGTTAACGTCTAGTTGAGATAATTAAGGAGACCAGTACAAAGAATAATAGTAAACAATATACATATAAAAATTAATATTGACCAAATCAAGTGGTTTAATAGAAAAACTAAATTACATAACCCTAACAATGAATTAAAAACCAATCTAGTCTGAACATGGTGCTATTTAAAAATCGTGCCTGTGTAAATGTGTTATGCGATGGGACCGGGCACGTTTAGGTCATACATGCCATAGGAAATATTACATTATGAAAGATTATGTAGTTATTAAGAGTATGCCGCTACTGTGCCGTCCGTATCGCATAACACAAATACATATCCCCATATACAGTAGCGCGAATTGTCAAATAGCGCAATGGTCGACAAAAATGGTTTTGAATTCGTTTGATGGTGGGGGTTTAGTATAATTCAGTTTTCCATGAAACCACGCCATATGTGTTCAATAAGTATTTTTATATCGTATATTGTGTAGTTATTCTTGTACAGGTTCCCTTAAGTTTTTGGCCAACAAATACTTTTCATTGTATTGTTTTTATGGACAGTCTTTAGCAGAACCCGGATACTTATAATATTTTCACTCTGATTTTTTATAGTTTGTTAATGTAAGACAACAAATCTTTTGCAATAGGTTGGTGTCAAGCTTGTCAGTATTTTGGTGTTGAAATGATCATAATTCATGATGCCTGGTCAATATTGATAACACATTGGAATTCTGATCTATTTTTAGGGATGCGTGTTTGTGTAAACAATAGTACCCTTTAGACTTCAACAGCAGCATGTAATGATTTTTGTGTGTGTTTGGTTATCCTTATTCTTAAAACCGATAAGAAATTTTAGGTTGGCATTGAATACAAAAAATTATTGGTAAGCAATCAAATTTCAACACCTCTCACTCTCAGCAAATTCAGCAAACTGTAAATCTCATCCCGCACTTGAGTTATTTGCTCAATCTTTATTGATAGATTTTGCGTTACAGAATTTAAGCTGTTTGATGCATCATTATATCATACCCTTCACACTTACTCTCTATCATAGTGCCTTTATATTTTTATATTCCCATAAACAGAATAACGCACTACCTCTATCATGTGACTTTTATCATTCCACTTAACAGATAAAGCACTACCTCTATCACGTGCATTTATCAAATTACCAAAATAAGCACTTACTCTGTATCTTGCTTTATTCCATTAACAGATAAAGCACATGATAAAGAATAAGTGCCAAAGTATATGTAATTATGCCCTGTTTTTATAATCAAAACAACACTGCTATTTTTGACCCAATGCAATCTCTCTTTTATTTTTTAGAGGTAATTTTATACTCGCAGCGACACAATTTTGACAACGATATAATAGGGACGTGCAGAGCTAGTATCTTTCAAAAATTCAGAAAAGAAATCCATTGCGGGAATCTCTTGCCATATAGGCCTAAAAGGTCAATGATGTTATGTTAATAAGCACCTCTATGCCCATTCTCCTAAGAGACTTCACTAGATGTTAAGGAAATCTCTTTTGCCCGTCAATGAATTATTTGTAAAATTTAAGCACAGATATGTCAGACACGGCACACAACTCAAAATCAATCCAAAACCGTGTGTCGCGTTGATATTTTTCACACCTCCGCCTCGTTTCTAGGGCAGCGAGGGTGTTAGTCACGATGGGCGAATCTCGATTTCGTATGTTTGACAACTATCCGGGCTTCATTTTGAGCGTAGCCGTCTTGAATTTTTGGTAAGTGGGTAGGGATAGGCTATGGGACAACAAATAGCCTTGCTAGAGCAATATCCCGAATCGGGCGTGTTTTGGGGGCCGCTCTGCAGTGGGTTTTCGGGCTGTGTCTTTTAGATTGAGGGAAATTGAGGAAATTGGTAATATTCCGTGATGTTACGACTATGCGCCGTGCATTTAGATTACCCCTGCCGATGTCTGGCTTTGGGCAAAGAATTTCTCGCTGGTTCTTCTCATGGTTCGATTTACATGATCGATTCACGCTCCTTTGTGGCGGTAGGCCTATCATATTAATGGTGTTTTTTGTAAGCTCCGTCTATTCAAGGGTTCCAAAACCGAAAATAATAACGTCGACATATCGTCCTTGCAATATTTCGGCGGTCCAGTATTTCCAACGTTTGTAGTCTGTTCACAGACTCCGAAAGGTACTGCAGTATGACATCAACTTTTTCCACGGTGCTACGCCCTATACACGCTATCCTACTAATTGCACACTCTTACTCCCCCACCGCCGTAGTCATGAGCGGTTTGCACCAATCGATTTGTTAAATATTACAAGCACGCACAGTGATGCTCTTTGTATTTTCCTGGCCCCCTTGGCCCCGGTTTCACCAATGGAGAATCCATTACAACATTACGTGACATCGTTGATAAGACCATATGTTGGCCCTTGTTGTGCCTGGGAATCCAATCGTGTATGCCCTGAGCTGAGGGCTGTCATAAGAGCACAGTCAACACGGGAGTTAACACAGTGATGTTTTCAGCCGCGATTGGCTACCATACCACCTTGCCTACAGTAAATAAAATGATATGGTCCGAGCACTCAGAGATTAGAAAGATCTTCTCTGGTATGGTCGCTATTCTTATAGTTATTCCTCTCTGACGCATGTATTACCAATTTTAGAGCATGTTAGAAGATGTTTGCATAGCTTAGCGATACAGAATACAACAGGGGGTGGCATTGATGATGGGGGCAGCTTCAACCAGTACTACAGATTGTATTGCTCTGTGATCTGATAATTATTAATTCATATACGGTTTCATGTACAAACACACCCTCCATTTTCATGATGTTGTCACTAACGAAACAGTTTTCTCCGTCCCTCTAACGCCCCTTCTTTTTTTGAGGCCAGGCCTCGATTATTTTTATTTTCAAAAAATGAAAAAATTAAATAAAAAAAACGAAAATCCTCAGGAAAGTGTTTTCCAACGATATACTAACGCCGAATTTTTGCGCCTCCCCGAAAATGCAATTCTTCTGCATAAGTCCTCCTAATCATTTATTCCCGTCTTGGCATTCTCATGATGTCATCCGAAAACATAACATCTTTTTAAAAATGGCACCCCATGTTTTCATGGCAGATAAGCCAGTTAAATTACCCAAACGCCCTGGGAATCTATACACGCTAGTCATGCCATGGGCGCTGCCATTTTTTTTTTTTTTTTTTTTTTGCAGATCTCTCTTCTGTATTGCAGCACCAGAGCACAGTATGATTTCGCCGTATTTTTCCTTTGTTTTAGTCCATAGTGAAAAAAATATGAGTACGGTTCAGATTCTCGAGCGACGTTACAAACAACAGAACATGATTAAAAAAATAATTTGCCAGGAAGTCCTTAGATATTTGACCATAAAATTTCTGAAATTTATACATAAAACCAGTACGACCACCTTTTGAATGAATTTTTCACTTAAAATTGGCAAAAACGGCACAAATCGGATCAACTCAAGTGATTAAAAACCGCGACTTTTCCTTCCCCGACAACTTTCACTGTACCAGCATTTGATTTTATGCGTTTTCCACTAATAGCCCCTCATTAAGTATTTCATCAAGTGCCAGTTTTATATTGTGTAAGAGACTGTTTTGTGATTCGCTATCGCGGCAGTATTATTCATCCACTCAAGCAGGGGGAAAGGTAATCATCACACAGTTTTGTCTTAATTTTAATATATTTCTAACCCTTTTTTATTTATTTAACTCTCTCTGAATTCCAATTTGAGGCTTTTTAAGTTTATACTCATAAATTTTATCGGTTTTCTGTCCTCATTATGCGTTGAAGCATATGACTAGTTATGAAAAGTTGATATAGTCCCTCCTGAAGTCATCAAAGTCATCACTAGTCATGAAACTTTACAGATGCAACTATATGATTTTACTCTCAATATATTCCTTATGCTAGCTAATAGTAGATCCGCCTCTGAATTAAGTCTCCTAGGTGACCACCTAACAGCCCGATATGGAGCTTTGTTTCAGTTGGGATCCACATCCTAGCTTCAAGTGCCTTCCATGCAGGCAGACGTGGCTTTATGGACCTTTTCAAGATACCTGAAAACAATGCCTTGATAGCCCTTCCATGTTTGACAATTGGCCTGATGCCCTTTTACCATTGCGATTACCTTCTGCCCTTCAATTTGAAGGCCAATTTTTTTTTTCCTTAAAAAACTAACTGCCTTGCCCGAGCCCCGCTGGGGTCAATGTGTTTCGTGTGTTTCGACACCGCTGGGGTCAATGATGTGTTTCGTCCCTTGAGTAAGGCGCTTTACCCTCAATTAATCCTCTCTACCCAGGTTTAAATGGGTACCGGCTTATTTTCAATGCTGGGAATGTATACAGACTCGTTGTAGAATGATGTGGCGATCCCACTACAGCAACATTATATTGTGAATCTGACCCAATCGCTTCGAAAGAGAGATGCACTCCCGTATCCTGTGTACACAGGTCCGGCCCTTTCTTACTTTGCCCCCCCACGTCCTTAATTTTGCAACTTGGATATCGCGCCACACAACAAAATTGCATATACATAGTACGTTGCCGAGTGTTAAATAAATGCGACTGGCGGGAGGTTATAAAAAAGAATTGTCATTACGTTCAGTGTTATTTCTGTTGACGACGATATCTTTTTCGACGAATTGCATACGAAAACAATGTAATATAGTGCTTGTTTGGATACTTATTAGTAGGAGGTATCTAACAACTAAAACATTAAATGTGCTAATACTGGTGCCTACACTTAAACATTGTACATATTTGCAGTGTCTTTGTGTGACCTTTGTCTCTGTAAGTTTTGACGTCACGTGTTATAAGGTTAACACCTGGAATTGACGAAACTCTTGAATGGCGGCCACTTGAAAATAAAAAATAAAAACCCTCCTCCTTTTTTTTTCAAAAACCCGACGAGAAACCTGTTTTATTTTTTTATGTGCCTAACCTTTGCGGGTGAATCCATTCTAACCACAGGCATTTAGTACAATGATTAATCGTTTCAATTAGACCCCGGGGTCAAGCACTGAGGGCATTTACGTAGCTGTCAAGAATCCTAAATTTAGACCCATCTTCATTGGTTTAACACGTAGCCTAACACAAAATATTTTACAAAAAAAATTACCTATTTGTTTTTGTGTGTTTCGAAGTAATATTTTCTTATTTTCCAGAAACTGCTGAAGAACAACAACCTGGTAAGGGTTATTCTAATTTATATCTATATCTATGTCGTATATTGCTGTAGTCTATTATTTGAGGCTTGGCCGCCATCGCTGGCGGACATCCGCAATCTTGGTGGTAACAGATCAAGATGCCACTTCCCGGTTTTTGTTTTTGGTTTTTAAACGGCACATGCGTTCGCGTATTGACAATGCCTTAATTATGCCATATCATGAATGTAAGGTACCATAAATATCTACGAAGCACACTTGTAGGCCAACAATCGCGATGCATATACTATGCGTTGAAATGGGTCTCGTGATCATGATAATTTCTCTGTAAAATCCGTCATATTTATGGAATGTGAAATCATGGACTGAATCATTGTGAGTACGATAGTATCCAATATACCACCTGTCATTAATTTTTTTTTCACACCCCGGTTATCCCGTGTGAGATTTTAAGCCCTGTGTGAAAGCAGATATAGTCCTTGGGTAGGCCATAGTCCGGGGCTCATAGAACATAACGGAATAAAGCGTGAACCTTATGTTGCGTAAAGAGTCCACTGAATCGATTGCCCTATTGTTCCCCAATTGTTCCCGGACTATTAGTATTACGCCGGACAATGTTACTTCTACAACAACACCTGGGCTCGGACATCGCGGGCGCGGTACTACCAGGGATTCCGAGTCACAGCCTTGTGTGTTTGTGGTGTAAAAACTATACTATGCCATGATACATCTTGTGTGGGAATCATAGGAGGGGAAGGGGTGGGTTTTTGCTTCAGGGGGACTGGTGGGTCTTGTTGGATGGGTGAGGGTGGGTTAGTTGGATCGGGGGAAGGTGATGTTGTTGACTAGGGGGGAAAAGAAAAGTGAGGTTTGTTGAGGGGGGCCAGGTGGGGGTTGGGGGGGGGCGGTGTGGGGGTGACGCAGGGAGGCGGGCGGGGTGGGGACTCCCGGTAGAGTGGGAGTGACCCCTGTGACCTATCATCCCCTTTGACCTTCATTATCCCGTTGACCTTTTGTGCCTTGGTAACGCCCATGTGACACCTACTGTACCATGGTGACTCATGGGACCATGGTTGACCTCATGTGACCATGTGACCTCATGTGCCCTGGTGACCTCATGTGACCCCTGGTGACTTCATGGGACCTTTGTGGCTCTTATACTGACCTTGGTGCTCTCATGTCACCTTGGTGACCCATGTCACTTGGTGACCTCATGTGATCCTTGGTGAACCCATCCTGTGGACCTTGGTGACCTCAATGTACCTTGGTTACCTCATTCCACTTTTGCCCCATTTACAACAAACCGGGACGACAGACAACCCCAATGGTCCAACAACCCATGATGTATGTTTTTGTAAATTGACACGACTTAACTGCATCCTTTCCTCGAATCAGATATATGTACTGAACCAGATTATTAGGATTTTACCTTGTTGTAGGAGGTACTTAATTGCTTTTCTTTCATGCCCACCAATTGCCACAATTTTTGACCCCCACTATCTTTATACTATTGGTTATTCCTTGGTCTTGTTTACATATGTCAGAGACGGTTGATAACATTGGTTGCTCGCTCCATGGCTTTAGAATATATCACTACGGCACTACCAGATTTTCACTGTGTAGGGGTCCGTTCCGAAATTCATTGTCAATCATCTTGCCATGATGGTTAATTTGTCCCAAAGCTGTAACTGTTATGAAAGGTTTTAATGTAGGACATATGCATATAAGAAGTACACCAAGTTTGGGGCCG
The DNA here is from genome assembly GCA_023653785.1 of Ophioderma brevispina. NCBI lineage: Eukaryota > Metazoa > Echinodermata > Ophiuroidea > Amphilepidida > Ophiodermatidae > Ophioderma > Ophioderma brevispina. The sequence goes on along the minus strand of JAMKCH010004777.1, from coordinate 92,300 downwards.
AACCCCTGGCCTATTAAATCAACAGTACAAACTGTAAGGTTAGGCTTTTTACTTTGTTCAAAAATCACATAATTCGGATGAAATTCATTATTTCCTGTCTGCACCATATCCATTTGCAGTTTTTATGGTCCCTTTGATGCTGCCCAAATTCATAGTTAGGCACAATAGACCCTTCTTTCCGAGATCAATCATGGCCATGTCCTCCATCTCCGTTTGGTCATAGATGCATGAAATACTTAAGAGGGCGGTTGCGAATCGGTAAAACAGGGTGTTGGAATAATTGAATGGGTAGAAATGGGGCATATGGTGTTGCGAAAGAGTAAGGGAACAATGAGGGTGTTGACCCTTGATAACAAGGAGGGTGTTGGGAATGAGGGTTTGGAAATGGGAGTTTAGGATGTTTACGGAAGAGGGACTATTGGGGGAAGGGGAGATCAATTGGGGGGGGAGGGAAAGGAGATATTAGGTAAGAGTAGTGGTGATGTGTGGGGTTGTACAATAGGATGTTGGGGGACAGGGGTACTTAGGATTATGGTAGAGGGGTAAGGTGGGTTTCCAACCTATTTTTGCTTTCTGCTGATATACAAGATGTGTGAACCTACTTAGATACGTGTCTGTGCTACATCAGTGTTGGCTTCAGGGAGGCACCAAGAATACATAAATTCATAATTTTAACAGGTTTTTAAGCAATACTTGCTTTAATTTTTTTTACTCTAATGAGTTTAATCATGACATTTTTCCCTCCTAAGCTGGTGGGGCCGCCACCCTGTTCTATAAATTGGTAGCTAGGGTTTAATGCATCGTTGATGGCTCTCGTTTGTTTTTATTGCCGTTTTTTTTAGTAATTACACTTTCAAACAAGCAAGTGCAACACGGTTGGCTTAGTGCCTCACACTTGGGAAGTCACAGGTTCGAACCCCGGGTGGGGCATACCAAGTCTTTGTAATAAAAATGGTAATCCTCTGGCCCCTTCTTGTCAGGTGCGACTTTAAAAGAGTAAGATGTAGGGAGGTGAAACAACCCGGTACCACCAGAAGACTAACCCTACTGTAGCTTTCACTGCATTTGGGAGACTCTTGGCCTAAGCGTTATGGAATTGGAGAAGTGACAGCGCTATGCACCATTGGCTCAGGAAGGACTTTACTATAAAAAAATCATAAAACACAAAATAACTCAACTGATCATCCATAAGCCCCAATTCCTACAAAATACACACCGTAAGATTCAAAACCCTCGTTGAAAACTTGGAAATTTCCATGTGTCCTTATTCAGGGGATTTTTGTCCCTGGGAATGAGTTTCTCAAGTTTGCTTCCCATTGATTTTCCTAATAATTTTGGTGACCCAGGGTGTCGTCTTGTTGTGGACAAACTCATCCCTCAAGGTAACAAACAAAACGTGGCAACATGCATGTTAATACAACTGCCTTTTCCTTGAATGAATGAATGATGTCACTCAAGGAAACATTGAGGATTGTTACCCTTCCATTCCAATTGTCCACGCAACTCGGGTCATAGTTCAGCATCAGCACCATAGGCTTGTATGTTTATAGGTAGGGTTAAGGTCACATATCAAGGTCAAAGGTCGTGGGAGGTCACTTGTTCATGAGAGTGAAGGAAATGTTAAAGAATATCGCCTTCCTCGTTCTTACAACCGATTTAATAAATTCAAGATGTCTGTGACCCAATTTTCTGATTCTTACGGATAAATTGTCAACTAGGACTGTCCCCCCCCCCCGCCCATTTCAGAGTAAGAAAAATTAACTTCCTGTTCAATGCAAAGAACATAATTTTGACGGGCATGCTGTATGATAGTAAAACTGATATAATGCGACTGTAATTAACCTTCATCGGAAATCGAACCTCTCTCATAAATCTGTGCTGGAATTAGGTTTTATCTCCTAAGTGTAAAGTGGCTACTGCAAAGAACCCTTTCATAGGAACCTTCTAATTATAAGACCTATTTTAAAAAAATGATCTAACGAATCCTAATTTATTATTACAACAGGCGGTTTCAATTCATTTTAACTATGACATCTGAATATCTATTTTTTATAGTAATAAAGCAGTGCACGCCATCTGGCGTACTTCGCCGCATCCTCCAGTCCACTCAGATCTGAGCAGCCATTCACGCGGGCACAGCAGCAGCAAGGCACCCCCTGGAGGCTATCCCCACACCATACACTCACAGCTAATTCTTCCAGCGCCATTGAGGCTGCTACACAGGCGCCTCCAAGTAACAACCCAAGCATCAACCGACAAGGCCATCGCCACAAATGTCACCGGCAGCAGCGGCGCGGCCGCTGCCGCGGCTCAATCGAGACATTGGCCTTAACCACCGGTAGTAACATGTTAACTCCAAGGACCACTGACAGTACTAAAATAGGATTTATTTAAGACTGCACTAGGTAGACCATTGGGGGACCGGGGTACTTAGTGTAGACATTAATTACTTAAGAACGAATTGTAGAACAGAATAATTTCGTGAAATATAACTGCTTTTGGACCTAACACTTATAGATAATATTACGCTCCTCTACCAACCCTGGCTTGTTAGCTCAATTGGCATGAGCACTGTGCTAGTATTATGGAGGTTGCCGGTTCGATTTCCGTCAAGCACACATGGGATTTTTTCAACACTTATGTGTGCTGGCCAATCCCAGGAAAAGATTATAAATATTCCAAGAATGATTCAATTGTTTAGACAACATGTCTGTCTCAGGATCCATACTGAAGTCTTGTGAATTCTAGATCAAGCTCTGCAAACAATCTTTTCACTTTTGTATATCCCTGACTGGTTGTCGGGGGAAAAAATATGCAATCACTTCTTGTGTACTATCTACGTGCCATTTGGATTTGAAGTTTTTATTAACTCCATTTTTGGTATATTTCAAATACCCCTGCAGGTATCACCCGACACCAGGAGTGGTTACAACCGCTTTGTGTTTCCGCTTAGCCTTCTAACTGCTGGATCGACATTCCTGGCAAGTGGGGGTTCTTCGGACACAAGTACCTCATCAGTGAGAAGAAACACCCTTGCCGTGGTGGATACCTGGTGGCCAGCTGGACATCCTCAGAGATGCCACATGCGTCTTGAAGGGAGATGGGGGCGCATTCGTCAGCTCCCCAAGCCGGTGATTTTCAAGGTCGCTATACGCTCTGCCAGCAGTTCACGGCGGGCACTCGATGCAAGATCCCAGGATAGCTTGCTGGTTCTGTCATAGTCAGGACGATGTACGTCCTGGGAGGCGATAGAAGGCAGTTCCGGGGACCGAAATCGTCAACTACTTGTCGCGTCTTTCAGAATATCGGCGGAGCAGACAGCCCAAGGATGCCCCCCACATAAACCGCCAAACAAAACGCAAGGATTTAATCAGCCAGGCTTTAATCAGCAGTATAATTCATCAGTATAATCATCAGGGTATATCAACAACCAATAATCAACAACCAATAATCACAATTACACCGCAGCCAGATACAAAACCCACACCTAACATCAGTTATTCAGACCCCATGGTAAGTTCTGGAATGCAAGAACATGCACGGATATTTCAGCATCAACAACTGGCCGAAAAGTGAACCAGAGGTTCTCTCATTGGTCAGCCAATCCAAGTTTCGCTTTTCCCCGCTGAGGGCGGAGATGGTAAACAGACTGTCGGTCTTGCGCCAGTTGGACTTCATCCAATCTCCAAAGCAGCAGATTCTGCTCCACTACCCAGAGTTACACAATCAGCCACAGCTCCATCAGCAGCTCCCTCACAGGCAGCTGCGTTGGACGAGAAAACTAAGTCTGCGGTACGAGGACTGATGGCTAAAGTCCAGGGTCAGTTCATCTATTTGTGTCAGGCGTGTTTTGATGGAGCACCACCCTGCATGAGCACCAAAGCAGAAGGAAGTCACCTGTGCAGCAACGAGGACAAACCACACTACTGGGAGAAGAACAAGACCCTCGTACACGTGTACACTGAGAACGGGAAATACCGCTACTGGAAGATCCGTCAAAGACCCAACGGCATCCCGGCCCGTGCCTTCCTCTGTTGGCATCGTGAGAAGAAGTATGGCTGTGTTGTAGGTAATGCGTGTAAGTTCGGCCACAATGCGGTCGAGGTGGAGGTGTGGGAGTTTGAAGTATTCAATGTTGTGAACCGTGATAATATAGTTCAATATTGTATGGAGGCTGCCAAAGCGCAAGCACCGGCTCAGGTAACAGTTGGTAGCACCGCATCGACTACAAAACCTACGACAGCCGCTCCCGTAACCACTCCGAGCACGCCGATGGTTCCTCCCTTTCGTTTCACCATGAAACTTGTGTGCGATTTCTGCTACACGCGCAACAAGCAAATAGAACAGAATCCGAACAATCCGACTAAGTGCAACGGACCCAATCCGCACGACTGGCAGAAGCCTGTCTGCTTGCTGTGGTCCCCGACCAGGAAGCGATGGCATCGTGTGTACCCTCGTCATCCCAAGCTGAGGCCGGACATCAAGCCGTGCCTGTGCAGGCATGGAGAGAGGTGTGACATCAGAGGTATCTACAGCATGCCGTGTATGTTCCCACACATACCAGAAGAGGTGGAACTGTGGAATTACATGGGAGAACACAAATGTAAGAACCAATTTTAAACCCTTGATTACTACTACCAGAGATGTAACTTTTCCGGAAATTTCCGGAAATTTCCGGAATTCCAGATTTTTGGCCATAAATAAAAAAAAATTCTGGAAATGTGTAAAAAAAAAATATTTTTTTTTTTACATTTTTTTTCAATTTCTGAGATCAAATCGTTAATGATAAAGGTAGAACTGCATCAAAAAACCAAGTTTTAAGTACCAATTTATTTTGGAGAAGGGGTCTTGTACCTTAAAATCACGTAAAAAATACGTTCCGTGGAGCTCCGCCGGATGATAGGCTAAAATTTGACCTTGCCGTCGGTTCAAATTTTGGATATTCAGGAAATGGGACAACTCATCTGTTACATCTCTGTACTACCTTTCTTTGGAGTATCTCTGTTTGGCTCATAACAGGATATATCCGTCTTGGAACCAATCAAAATTGATCTTCTATATTTCTGCATGCATCTTTAAGCTTTTTTACGATGCCTCTGATTAGCTAATTACATCATATGACCCTTTGGATAACCAAGACAGTTTATTCAAATAGCAAATGTTAAAAGGGGATGACCTGATTACGTATATAAAGTTTTAAAGCCGTTTACCACATAACCCAATCTGTAAAGTTGGTGTGATATTCAACCATTTTGATTTTTTTTTAATGTGAGAGCTGTAAAAGTGATTTTGTAACCCATAGAGGTTAGCTGGTGTAAAATTTATATCGGTTGACCAAAGTAGGGCAACTTTTCGCCAATCATTACAAACCCAAAACAGTTTCTTCAGATACCCAAAATGTAACCACTCGGTATAAAAAAACTGGGGTTCAATTTTTGTAATAAATGCCATCCTGTACAAAAACAGGCCCATTTGGGTTCTTCAATTGATATTGTTGTGGAAGAAGTACTCAAGTCAATGATTATAGAGGAAGAAGTACTCAAGTCCAATTTATTGATTTTTAATTATGGGAAATCAATACATATCAAGATATTTATTGGCATGAGGAGGTTGTTCAGTGATACCATTTAATGTCATAAAAGTTTTTAACCACAATACCACAATTTGTGATCTGCAGACAATTCCAAAACTTAACATCTCTTTTCTCGGAAACTAGTATTCTGTGATTAAGTACTTCTACCACTACAGTCTTCAATTCTGCCCTGCAGAAGTTGAATCTTGATCGTTAACTACTGCCGGACTGCAATGCCTGTATTATCCAAATGAAGTCCATTGACCCTGGTAACTTGTTCAAGATTAAGTTTTGTGCCATCCTTCCCCCCCTAATAATTTGAACCTCATCATTCCTGCCATGAATCTTCATTTACAGTGGAGACCCCTGAGGCCAGATTTGAAAGAAACCAAAACAAAAAAAAAAAAAACTACCAAGACAATGAAAGGCAAGCAGGAGCTGCAGCATCAGCAGCAGTCGGCAGTGACAGGCAAGGTCAGCAGCGTAACAGTAAACAACAGCTGCCCCAGCAAAGGAGCTGCAAGCTGGCGCAACGAAAATACGAGCCTTCTTCTACCCAGGTAGCGTCATAGTCAATACGCTATATTCCCATTCTCTACCTCCGTGCAGAGATGTCATAACTTGACGCAGCTTATGTAAGCGTCAAGATATGCCGTCTGTGTGTGCACGCGTAAAAACGCTGTCACTTTAAACTAGAGTGCCACGGTGTATGTGCGAACATTCAAATCTCGCGCTGACGTCATTTGCACGGAGGTAGGGACATGCCAGTATAGTGGGGTTGAGAGTTTTGCATGCACATTCCATCGTTATATGGTTGGCATATGCGGGAAGGGTCTCAAAACTGGCAACAATATGAATTGAACATGGACTTTGCTCGAGGTAAATGATTATTAGTATAAAGCCCTCATTTATTCCAATACCAGTTAGAGGCTCTAGCCTGAGCCTCTACTTGCAAAAATTTAGCATGACAAAACTTGCAAAGGGTGAAGATATTACTACCTTGTTATAATGGAAGATAGTTATGCATTGCACGGGAGAGACCACATGAATGTGTGAGTGAATATTAGAGGTAGGGGGGACAAATATTTTTAGTATGCCAAATTTAGCCAAAATCTCACCACAAAAGAGTAACAATGTCCTTAATCCTTAGATAAATTTTTCGCTGCACAGTTTAGCGTCAGTCACAAATATGATGCGTCCCCAAAAAACGTGATGTGTCCCCACAAACGTGATGCATCCCCCAAAAAAGTGATGCTCCCACAAGTGGGATGCGTCCCCACAAACGGATGCGTCCCCACAAACGGGATGCGTCACAAACGGGATGCGTCCCCACAAACAGGATGCATCCCCACAAAGGGATGCGTAGCCACAAACGGGAGCGTCCATACAAACAGGATATGTCCCACAAACAGGATGTGTCCCCACAAACAGGATGTGTTCCCCAAAAAGGATGCATCCTCAAAACACGGATTAGTCCTCAAAAACAGGGATGTCCTCAAAAATAGGCTTGTGTTCCCAAAACAGGATGGGTCCCACAAAAAGGATGGTCCCCAAACGGATGTGTTCCCACAAACAGGATGTGTCCCAGAAACAGGATGTTCCCACAAACAGGATGTGTCCCCACAAAACAGATGTGATCCCCACAAACAGGATGTGTCCCCACAACAGGATGGTCCACACAAACAGGAGTGTCCCCACATGTATTACACTCTGCAGAATCTGATTTTGACTGCCAACCTGTATTATTTTGAATTCCTTCCCCAGGCACTTCACTTGAACAAGTAATACTGCTCATACTGCAGTCAGGCATTCCATCAGATGTGGCGTCTAGAGATGCACATGAAACAACCAGAACACAAGGCTAGGATCAACTCGGACAAGGAGAGGCGTGGAAGTATCGATCACCACGTGGAATGTACTTCATGGCGATTACAAACTCTGTCAGAAGAGTTTGTGTAACTGATGATCTGTACTGGTAATAATGTTTGGACACTTTGCCTTGTTAAATGAAAACTCACCGTTCCCCTGGATCAATGCTGGTCACTGGAAGCAGGCTCTTTCAATATGTTCTACATATTTATTCCACTAGAATGGTAGGTGGTGGGAGGTTTGGAAGAAGGGTATCAATGTGGGCAAATATGGTTTTTCTTTCCTTTTTTTTTTTAAAAAAAAAACAAAAATTTTCCTCAATGCATAATTGAGGGCAAGCATCCAATAGCCTTGTTCAAGATGTTCGGCTATGTCCCCTTTCCGTATTATAATTCATGGTGTTGGACCCCCCCAAAGCCTAGGCTTAGCCCATGCAAACTCTTACACATGGGATATAAAAAAATGGGCCTTAGCCCGGCGGCCATGCAACCCCCCCCCACACACCACACACATCCCAGCCTCCCCAGGGCCTAAGGCTGATGCCCATGCAAAACCGTAAATGAAAATGATCTCAGAAAATCTATTCATACTCCAGGTGTACCGAATCACTTCACGTACGAATTACTACCATTCACACGTCAACACCACCCGAATCTCCTCCCATAATAGAAAGTGCCAACTTCACCGAATCGCTCACAGCGATGCGGAGCCTCGCCGTCTTGTTCGGTTGATTTGAAACAACCAACGCAAAGATTTTGGGCAATCCGGAGAAAAATTACAAACCAGCCAAGACGAGCCGCTAGCACAAATGTCTGCATTTGCAGCATCACTCGTCTTTTCAAGTGCGTTACCGAATAACAATGAAGACACAGCAGCAGTTACAGCCACTGCACTGGCACGTTATATGCTATGATTTCGACCGTTCGCTGGTGCAAAAAAAATAAAAGCAAATCGTTTGTCCAAGACTAGCATCTCAACTATTATGACAAGATTGTGGGCTTAGGGAGGAGAAATGGAGGGAGGGAAGGAAGGAGAAAAGGAGGGGGAAGGGGCTGGGAGGGGGAGGGAGATATTTAAAATAAACAGAAAACTGCCTTAAAAGGCCAACATGATGTACTAATACCTCTTTTGGATGGGAATTGCAAGCTACAGAAAACACTTTGAAGAGTTTGAAAAACTAAAATGATGCAAATACTGGATTAAGTAAAAATGTTTTAAGATTTAAAAAGTGTGCAGCCTTTTTAAAGGATTTACAAGTTTATGGGTTAAGTTCATTTAGTCGATGCCTGTACACATGTTATGCGTTTGGGGTCAGAGGTCGATAGGAATCAGCAGGATATGTGGCCTTGCAAGGACACAGTCATAATATAGTTCTGTTTTTAGAATACCAGACCCTCGGGTACAGGAAATTGAAATTATGGAGTTTAGAGCCTTTCAGAATTACAGGATGTAAGTTAAGTTTTTGCAGATGGAAGATTGTTTTTATCCCTGGCTTAAAAAGCCGTGAGGGATATTGCGACAGCAGATTCCTTTTGAATGTGTGTGTGTTCCATTTTGGTAAGGTGGACTAAAAAGGTGAACGCCTACTATACTCTTTTCGGTCTCAAGTTTGAGGGTGACGTCACTTCCGTGTGTTAGGTTTTGCATCCTAGCAACGCTCGCATCGACCTTGGAATTGCAGCATTTAGGCACGCGAACAAAGGCGGCATAATCGAGATGCTAGAGTGAATGCAGAGTCGCGTCATGACGTCACCCTCAAACTCGAGTCTTAACAAAGTATAGATCCCAGTGTCCAAATTTGACAAAACTTGGTATGTGGGTAGTAGTGCATACAAGTAATACCCGCGCAGGCACGCACTGTGTGATCACTCTTTGCACATATTAATGAGCTCATTAGCATATTTGCTCCCCAGCAGGGGATCTTGCAAGTTTGAACTGCAGTATTTTTTTGGGGGGTGTTATTTTAGGCAAAGTTGAAGATTTAAAGCCTGCAGCCATTGCAGAGTTCCAATGGCAAAGAACCGCACACTCCATCTTTTTGCTTCAGATTCTGTCCGTGGTTTTACAAACCATTACTACTTCTCTATTCAGGAATCTACGCAAACGCTGCCTCTACTCGGAGACTTCTCAAGAGAAGAACAACTGCACGGATGCCCACAGCATAGAGGAGCTGGAGGAGTGGAAGGAGAGACACGAGTATAGGATGATGAAGATGAAGAAAGCAAGAGACCAGAAGCTGTATTCCTTCATGGATGAGTTGCTTACTAAGTACAACTTCTCCACTTCAGAAATGAGTGTGGTGAGTCATGTCACTTTGAGTCAGGATAATCTGATTATTTTGACTAGGCCTAAAAGTAAAAAAAGTGAAAAGTATGGTTGGCATAACCTGGCTCGTAAGCTTATCATTAAAGACCAAAATTTCCCGTTTTCTAAAAGCCTTAATTTACGCCATTCTAGGGAAACATTTCAATATTCTTAAACTAAAAACACAACAACATATCAATCTAGAAACACCAGCAACAAGCACAGAAGAAGTATGCCGAATTTGGCATTAGATTTACCGGGCGATTTGAGTGAAATCTGCGATAATGAAGCTTACTACGGTAATTTTGGTCCAGAATTTCAGGAGATTTTAATGCATTTTACAACTAAAATTAGTGGCAGGATGAATTTGAAACATTATTTTGTGTCAAAAATCGGAAATAACTGGAAAAATCCCAGGTTTTTTTAGGACATTCAGGTTTCTCCAAATCTGTGTTCTAAACTCACAATTCTGTGAATTATCTCTGTTTTTCCGTAAAACGGAAGACTTTGGTCTTTACTTATAATTTTTCTGTCCTATAGATGGCAGAGGAGCTTCCCAGCATCCGAGTTCATACCAGGGAGGAGCTAGATACCTTCTTGAGTGCTACTGATGAGAGGAAAGGAGCAGAACCTTTCACCTACACATGGAAGTTTGACGTCAAGACAATGAAACAGGTAGGTCACCCTCGGTTGCCATGACGACGACACTAGCTAGTGTAACACAGCTGTTTGAAAGGCTCATTATGACGAAAAACAACTCCATATCATCAACAGCTGTTTTGACACCTGATTTAGACTATGTATTCCACCAGCTATCTCCATCCAGTTCATATTTTATGAAATTTCTTACCAGCAAAGAAGATTTTGGTTGTCATCTGCAAGAGGGATTGCTTTGGTAGTGTGCGTGTGTGTGTGTGTTTTTCCATGTATCTTGTCTGTCTGTGGTAAAAATGTTAACCCTTAATTGCATACTGTTTCCACATTCATGCACACATTTTCAAGGCACTTGCATATAATGGTCCTTGGGAAGTGCCCCACAGTTACCCTCCTCCCTCAAGTAGTCTCAAAGGTCATCTAGAGGTCATTAGAGGTCATGGCCCCAAAATGCTCAGAATTATCAAATTGTTTGGTGTATCCACATATGTTGATTTTATGACAATTGGGTACAATGCTCTAGCGCCCCAATTGTTCGTGATCTCATGTGACCTCAAGTGACCTTGTTGACCTCAAGTAGGATCAATTTCTTAACATTTTTTGTTGGCCCAGTTTTAATAGTAAAGATGTGACGGTTGATAGAACCCAATTCATTGAGAAGTCATTTTTTCTCTCAACATTTACTACTTTCAGAAATCCTTGAAGAGAGTCGGTCTACTCTATGATGAGCACCGCCTCCACTTTTACCTGAGCAGCCCTCCCGATGAGGACAAACCCCAGGTGTGTCCAGGCAAGATGATCACCAGGGGTGGAGATCTTGAGAACTATACCATCAGTGTCATCTTTCACTCTCAAATGCTTGGGAGCTTCCATCAGTGGGTCGTCTTTGACTTTGGGTCCGAACCCGTCCTGGTGCGCAAGTTGTCCATTCATGTCGGATCGGAGAAGGTATGTAATGGCTTCTGCAACTTAGTAGTAGTAGTAAAACCAAAGTTTTAAATCTGGTTTTGTTCCCACTAAACAGGGGTGGCCAGATTCACCTCACACTTCATACTGCTTAAAATTGAAATAATCGGCTATGAATGTGTATTCTTAAACAGTTTTGAACTGTATGATAGATAATTGGTCATAACCTTGAGCATATTGCATATCTAATGGAATATTTAGGTTACACACAGTGGTGTATCCAGACATTTGCAAATGGGTCGCAGAAGGGGTGCAAGGGCGCCCCCCTGAACTGGTTACGCCACTGGTTACACATGCATTTTGGCACTGCCATGTGCTACATGTCTAATCCTCTATTGGCATATTCAGGTCATATAATTATCAGAGAATTAAGTGAAAGATTACCTTATATTTGTTTAAAAAGAGAATATTAGTATAATCATGTTCGACTTAATTAGGGTGCTAATTAGGTCCAATCGATCAGTCATTGAGGTTTTTTTTGATCATTTTGATCATGGTTCAGAATTCGGTTACAGTGAGCCAGTTGACCTGGCATCGATCGATTTTGACGTCACACTGCATCAGCATATTAAGTCTTTTATACAATTTGTGTGATTTTGTGTTCCTCTAAAAGAAAAAAAAATGGTATAAAAACACATGTGAGTGCAATTAAAGAAGGTCTTAAGTGCAATAGCTGCCATGTGATACATCTGTGTGCTGCCATGTATTAGGATGACTCTCAATTTATCTTTCCTTGAGTCAGTGGCTCTTGAAATGGTTGTTCAGGTGACTGTGTTGCCTGAAGAACCATTTCAAGAGCTACTGACGAAAGACTTGGCATTATAGTATGTTTGATGGGATTTTCTGACAAATGGCAGCTATTGCACTTAAGATCTTCTTGCATTCACATGACATTTTGTTTTGCCATAATCCAACAAAATTGGTTCATTTCAGAGATGGATCTTTGTACAATTAAATCTGCAATCTTGATAAGAAATCCTTCTAATATTCCAAAATATTTGATGGTATAAACTCGCAGAAAAAAGGGTGGACATAGCTCAAGTAGTACAAATGCTACTTGAGTACAGGAAAATATCCTAGTTATAAGGCTAAAACAACTCTTGTTTACAGGATTTGGGAAAATACACCGCAATCAAAGAACGCAAGGAGATCAAGACATGGGATAGCAGTAACTGCAAGATACAACGCTACAGCGAAGTAGAAACCGAAGAAGAACGAGAAGCAGAGGTCCTATACGCCAAGTATAAGCCTCCTGCGTCCCTCAGCATTGATGACATAGAAGAGGAGAAGCTGAGCAGGGAGAATTACAAGCATCACATGCATAAGATGTTGTTCTTGGAGGAGCTGGAATGCCTCAAACGTATTGCAAGGTAGGAAGCGTGAACATTCATAGCTCATATTAGTCTTTGTCAAAGACGCATCAGCCACGATCGTCGGAGGCATGTGTTGAAGACAAAGCTTTCGGCCAAGCGTAGCGAGGCGTTATTGTGCAAGTAGGGATAGTTTTGTGCAAGCATAATTTGTCAATCAAAGTATTATATGGTCATCATATGGGAGATTGTACCTATTAATTAATTGCTTGTGCCAAGATTATCTTTCAAATGAACCCTCTCCTTAACCGCAAGATGAATGCCCGACAGGAACATAAAACAATGCCGCCAAATGGTAGTTTATCACCATTTTGTTGACCTCAATGCATTTACGGCGCATTTACTATGTATGCCCAATCGTTCACGGGAAAGTTACAGAAGATTTTTCCCCGGAATTATGAAGAAAAACAAAACACAAAAAATAAGGGATAAGGCGGATGCCAAGACCTATCCGGGTGGAGTGTGTTATGACCACATTGTGTACCAGGGTCTGTAGGAAAGGCTAGCTCATTATCCAAGGTTTTTTAATATTTTATCCTTTTTTATCTATTTATCCATATTTACATTACGAAAGGATTCCAGACTAGTGCAAGTTTTTGTGCTTCAAAAAAGCCTTTGAGACACCCCTTATGCCAAATTAAAAATTTCGATGAGCCCATGCCTACGCAGCGGTCCATGCTAGCATCTGTACGCCCATCCTTGACGTCACTTGCACCAGAATCCTGTGATCTTTTTGTGTTCGTTGGGCAACATGTGAAAAAATTTTAATGGGATCATAGCATAATTTTCCCCATTTTCGCCGATTTATCGAGCGATCTGATTAAATATAATGTCTGATAAACATCTACCTATACTAGGGGTGTCGTGTTTGATGATGATGTTGTGATGGGCTAGTTTGTGATGTTTTCTTTAAACCGGAATCTGGAAAGTTTATAAGAAGTGGAATTCGGAAGATTGCTTGGAGTGGAATTCGGAAGCCGTGTAACTAAGATCAGAGATTATTATATGTCTTATCCCTTTCACATGGTTGCCCGCGAAGCATAGGCATTTGTTTCGCGCTGCTCGTAATGCGGTGCGGTTGTTAAGTGGGCTTATTCATTAGGCCAGGTTTAGGTTTAGATCCCCCCTTTGTAAGTCCACACTTTGACCGCCAGGGCATTTTGGGGATATGTCCTGTCTCGGTCTGCTCCATTGCATTAGTATTATTGCTCTTCACCCTGTGTTTAAGCCTCGCGGTTGCAACATGTCATCGTTCTCATGTGTACTTCCAGCTTTTGGATGATCACAAAATTTTTCTCAAAATTTTTTGGGGGGGGGTTGCCCTGTGTCTTCTGTCGTTCGTCTTGTCTCCCTTCCTTATTCTGTTATACCCTTGGAATTCCTGATTCTCGGAGCGGGTACCTTATCAAACCTTAACAAACGTACAAGTATGCTTTTCTTTTGATGTGCAGCATGATGAAACCCACCGAGCTCTGTGAGTTTACTTCGAGATGTTCCGGATGCAAGGAGTTAGTTCCTTCGAAGAGCTAGATTACAAGGACCCGCATGAACTGTGTGTGAAGTGTAGAAGTTGCTCAAGAGAGAGACCTGTAAATATACACGAAGGGTAGACAGAGTTGGAGTTCCAGAAATTCTTTGATGAGCTAGGACCGATATATGGAGAGAAAGGAAGGAGGGACAGAAGGCCAACGCTAAGACTGTTCTATACATCTCCGTTTCAGGGCATTATTCCCACTCCGGGTCATCCGTCGATGAAGCTTCTACCTCATTCATCCCACACATAGACAACCTAAAGAGCAGTTAAGGTCTTACCTTGATTCCAGCCTTCCAGGCGTTATAACTACGTTTGCGACAGAGGCTATTAAACAGGTTTATAGGGGCAGCTTCCCAGCCCAACGCAGTTCAGGATGATGCTCAAGGGCCATTGGTGAAGCAAAAATCCGGAGGGGAGATTAAGGATTATTCCGCTGGTCTGGGCCATTCCACTCCTCCATTCATGGTGAATTGGAGATTATCAACGGGTTGAGTAGCTCCCTACGGTGCCGCCTCTATCAAGTTGAAAGATATCCAGCCATGGTCTATTGACAGTTCTCAACCGAAAAAAATCCTGCCAGTCCAGTGATATTCACCAATACCTGAGTAGCCAGTCTTGGCACTTAGATACATGGTGTGATGTGAATGAAACTTTAACAAACTCAGTCCACTGGCGTCCGTGGTGTTCCAGTTGACAAAGAACTAAAGGCGACTCCCATGGCGACGGCGGTCATGTAGCTCAGAAGGCCATGTTAGACCTATCGATGGTGATAAGGACTATGAATACCGGTACGGTGGTCCCGTACGCCTGGCGGCTTTTCTGGTGACTGGCTGGCAGTGGGTTGGTGATGATGATAGAGAAGTTATTAATGAGAATGAGATAATGCTATAGCAGCTTACTCCTCTTGACGGCCGCGTTCCCGTTCGTTGTTTTGACTTCAATCGTTTCTGCAAGGGGCGATGATGTTTTGTGATGAAACGATAGCATACCGACGGGCCAGATTCTATTCTGAGGAACATGAGACTGGTTTGTGATGGCGTGAGGAGTAGACATTGTTTCATTGAGAGACAGAGCTATCCCCTGGACTCCTAGAAAGTTAAAGTTGGTGATCGAAGTGTTATAAAGAGAGAGGAATTATTCTTACTCCACGTTATTCCAAGACTTCTGTTGTCTCCGGTCCGCCCATCCGTCCATCTAGTCAGTCTCGGGCCGTCTCCATAGTTCTCCGGGTGTGGATACTTCTACCGTTCCCCGACATTTCAATAAGTGGTCGCAATCGTGGTTCTTTAGATAGAAATTATCGCCCAATACACGTGGTCGGTCGTCACCTATCTCCATCTGTGGCTTGTTCTCCGAATTTACCAATCTAACAAAGCGTCAGGCCATAGTGGGTTTCCAAGAAGAGTCTTCACCCTCCTTACGTTTTCATGGTCCAGAAACAAGATTAAGAAAACCTGTAGTATCTTATAGGACGTCGGTCGGCTTCCAGGGTCGCAGTTCCGACTACGTGTCTTCCAGTGGTAGTCACCGTATCGACGATGAATAACGGAAAGAAGTGTGAATTATGAACGGACCTGAACATAAAAGGCATTCTTCTGAGAGTTAATTCTAGTCGACGTAGCCGACGTTCTCCGGACAAGGACAGCTCTAAAGCAAGACATACTTCTCCTCTTCGCCGAAAAGGTCTCACTCTTGAAAGTAGTAAGAGAAGACATAAAGATTCTCCTAGTCATACCTATAAAAGACCCTCCTAGGGATTCTTCAGGCAGTTCTTCACATCAAAGATCCAAGTTCTATGATCAGAAGGATTCTTCTGGTTCAAGAAATAGTGAAGCTAGATGTCTTCTCATAAGACTTTAAGAACCAGATCCGATAATTTAGAGAAGAAGCGCGGCTTCTCACCAACGTTCGAAGACGTAGACCTGAACGATTCTCTAGAAAATGACTGTTTTTATAGTTCTTCGAGTAAAAATCTATTAGATGGATGATGGAGGTTCATTGCTATGTTTCCAAGGCCTAAAGACGGATGTTGATATTCCCAAGATGAGTTAAGAAATCTCTAACGAAATGGAAATAGAAAAGCCTGCTTCACACAATGATGTAGTTGAACTCGGAAGCTTGTTACGTTGATGATATTGATAGAGCTCTATCCTCTCGTGACTCTTACAAGTGATTCTTCGTAACAATGAGCTACTCGATGCCAAAAACACCTCCTTAGTTGATACAGTCCAAACCTGAGGTACGAGGTTTACTTAAACATATGCGGTGTGCTACTCCGACATTGCACATTAGTAGGCACATCCAGTAAAGAGGCAATATGTATTTAGTTTGGGTAAAGATTCTGATTTGATTGAGGATAAGAAGTTGAGAGAAATTTCCCAGGTTTGGAGCTCCTTATTCCGGCGTCGATCTCGCTCTTCATCACTGAAGACTTGAGGATCTACAGTACTTATCTCCTAATATTGCTGCGCCTTTTTAGCAGCTGGGGTTTTTTTTGGGTTTACCAAATCCCGTGGATTGAAAATGTGATTCTGCTATCCTCAAGATTTCTAAGACTTCGGATCTTGGATTAGCTGCTAAGCATAGTAAAGAAGCAGTGCGTGGAATGAAGCTATCATTCCAGTTTACAGCCCGATCTAAGGACAGACTATGATTTAAGGTCAGAAGACGTCTATTGGGAGACTCCAGAGGAAGACTCCCTTCTCAGAGGATTTCCTGAATCTTTCCCTACGTGCGAGGAGGATAAAGAAGAATTCTCAGTTCCTTTAGTTCCTAGACCATGCTGGGATTATAAGATGAAATATTGATGAGAAGACCTTATGCAAACCAAGACCTCGTCCACCAGCCGGTGTTGAAGGGGGTTCTTCTAAGAAACACAAAGACCTGTTCATAGGAGTTGCCTCTTGGAATGAGGGGAGAAGGTGCGATCTTCGAATCTTCTGGAACAGATTGCTTGGGATGGTATGAGAACGTCTTAAATGTAGCCTGCGTCTCTTAGCCACCTGTATGAACTGGATTATTGAAGTCTAATGTAGAGTTGTCTAAGGAAGCTAGTGAGAGATGCCTTTTATACTGTGAGAGATTCTCATTCAAGTTTCTGCAGAGCTTTTTACTAAGATGCTTACAAGTTAGTAGCCTGAGAAAGACAGAATGCTGTTGATGCTTGAACTTTACAGCAAAGAAGTTCCTTCTGAATGCTCTAGAGGTAAAGATTATTTGGGGAAAGTGGTATACTTAGCCTATCAAGAAGAAGAACGAGTTTGATCAAGCTTCCAAGAAGTTAATGGTACCAAGAATAGCGGGTTCTAGATATAGACCTTATAGATCAGGACCTTATGAGTATGGCTACCGCAGAAGGGATTCCGTTTCCAGTACACTCCTGCCACGGGAAAACCGAAGGTTGCTTTTCGGAAGCCGACGCCGACTTGAAGAACAGCCAATCCAAATATAGAGGCTCCAGACAGTACAGGAAGTTATTCCTCCTACTCCAACGTAGAGACGCCAGACGTGGCGCGAGTAGGAGAAGTTACAATTGACTCCTACCTCCATATGACGCCTGTGGGGGGGGCGTCTAAGGCTATTCCTTCCGGGTGTGGTGGTCGATAACCTCAGACCAATGGGTTGAAGACAATTCTCAGAGGCTACATTGAGTTTACGCGCGTCGCCGATGAAAGTCAGGATTCTGACTTACGCCTTGCCAAAAAGAGACAGTGAAGTCTTTGATTTTGAAGTATGAAGTGAAGGAATGTTAAAGAAAGAATGCAATCTTCCAAAAGAAGGACTATGGAAGGCTTTATTCGATGTTCTTCTTGCTCCGAAAAAAACAGGAGACCTCAGACTTATCATAAATTAGCCCCTCTGAACCAGATTATATTGTTTCCGAGACATTCAGAATGGAAACCCTTCAGCTTGTCGTCAACGCTTCTTGTTTCTTTTTTTTTGAGTTTGAACGAAAGAAGGGCTGGTTCGGCGTGACATTGGATTTAAAGGACGCCTACCTCCAGGTTCCAGTTTGCCTCCTCATCAATAGATGGCTTTGCTTCAGATTCGGCAACCAGTCTTACCTATGTCAAGTTTCTTGCATTCGGCTTTCACCTGCTCCCTTACCTTTACTAAGATTAGTGAAGACAGGGCAGAGCATTAGAAGGAGGGGTATCCCTATATTTGTCTATCTCGACGATTGGTTGATTGTAGCTCCAAGCCATACAAATCTGCTAAAGATATCAATTAGGATTGGTTATGAAGACAGTGAAAGAGCTGGGATCATGATAAACCTAAGACATCAAATCTCATCCCAAGTCAAAGACCAGAGTTTTTGGGAGCTATTCTGGACTTGAGAAGACAACGCTTTCTAGGATAGAGAGAAATTGCGAAAGCTGAAAGATTGTATGCCTGCTCATTCTCAACAGGGAATATTTATCTCCGGTCATTGTGGCTATGTGTAGGAATGCTAGCAAGCTTAGTAGACCACCTTACCTTGCAGGCTGAGATGAGACTCTCCAATACCCGTCGGACTAAGTTACGAAAGAGACTACCGTCACAAAACTACACCGTCAAGTACCTTTAAAGCCAAAAATAGTGAAACACCTACGATGGTTAAGCAAACACAAGAAATCTTATGGTTAGGAATAGAGATTCACGAAATACCTCACCAGATTACGATAACGACGAATGCTTCGAAGACAGGTTGGGGAGTTTGCAGGAGATTTCCACAGATAAAGGGAGCTATGGTCGGAAGCGATAAGGAAGCTCCCATATCAATTCTAGAGTACTTGCGGTCTTCTCGCTCTAAAGCGATTCAAACAGATGGTTCTCTGGGAAAAATTCGGTGTGAAATGATGTTGGATGATGAAAATCAGATCAGAACAACTTCCACGTAGTTGCCTACATTTCAACCACAAAGGAGGTACGAAGAAGAGTTCCTCATGCACTGACCATCCGCCCTCCTCATCACTGGTGCCATATCATTCGATTTACCCTAAGGCGGAACATCTCCCAGGTGTTATCAACGATACGCAGACAGCCTTTCCAAGGGGAATGTAATCTGCAGAATGATGGATTTATGCGGAAGCAACGTGGAAGTGGCATCTCAAACCGCCGGGTATTGCATGATGATCTTTCTAAGATTTACTGCCCCATGGTGGATCTGTTTGGACAAAAAGGAATCACCAACTCCCAAATACTGCACTGGTAGTGGACGAGAGAAAGTCTCTGCGTGAGAGACTGCCTTACAATAAGTTGGGAGAACATGATTGCATACGCTTTCCACCAATAACAATTCTGGTGAAAGTTCTAACACGTTTCAGCAATCAAGGTAATGCAAAGATGCTGCTTGTGCCACGTTTTGGCCAAGTCAGTTGGTTTTTGGGATGGTCAGCATGATAGAAGTCAGGGTTCACATTAGTGTGGGTTTTTTTGGTCTATTACGCACTTTTCCAAAGGTGGACGCACTTTGGTCTAGATAGAGTAAAATGTTGCGTCTACATGTATGTGGGACGCAAAAATATAGCCATATAGCCACTTACAACTATACAAAATCACAGATTTTGCTCTGGCCCCCCCACATGGTCACAATATTTATCATTTCACTCAAACAAATATTATTCTGTTAATCTAATAAATACAAGTGAGCCAAATCTGTGAAAATAAAGATAGGTTTAAAATTGACTGTATTACTTCTTTTTATTTAGTTCACTAACATCTCTCGACTGTCCCAAAGGATATTCAAGAATCAAGATTACTCCAGTTCCTTTTTTTTTTTTGGGAAAAAGTTTAAGGGTCATCAGGGTAATTACTTTACAATATCCCAGTCTAAGTTTTGCGAATGATGTATTGATTGTTTGCAGTCCTTACAATGTGCAACAATAGATTCAAGTCATCCTATTTTGCTGTGAGATGTAGTGATTGCCACAGAGATTAGAACATTTTAATAAGACTCCCTACCTTTATTTGGTTACAGAAATAACTTAAAATGGAAAAAACCTGATATGTAATATGCTTAATTTCAATAGAAATAGGCTTAATTTCAACAATATTTGCCGCCTATAAACGAAATTAGTTTCATTAGTGTTCACAATTATAAAGAAAACACTTTTCAGCTTAAACTTTCAGAAATGGGATATTTTTTTTTTTTTTTGATAAGAGAACTTTACACCAGTGGCCAAATCAGAATTTTCACATTTTTTAAGGGACAAACCTGTTATTTGAATCTCTGGTGCACCTTTAAGTAATTAACACCAGTGCTCAATAAACCTGACACGCATATAATTCGAATTGCCACACGTTTTGGGAGGCAACAGCTGCTAGAGGACACAAAATTTGGCGTCCAGTAGACGCCCTTATTTTTCAACAAAAACTAGTGTGAAACCCTGGCTAGAAGACCATCCCAGACTGATTCCTTTAAGGCAAAACCTATTGGTGGACGGAAGAAAAAAAGAAAGATTGTCCGCTTCAAAGACTAAAGTCTCTACACTTGACTGTTTGGCCTCTTCTCAAGCTGGCCTTCAACACAAAGGTTTTTCAGAGGAAGCGCCGCCTCTCTTGCGGCGAAGGCAAGAATGAAGTCAACCTCCATTATCTACCACAGTAGACTTCGGCGCTTCAAACATCTGGTGCAAGAACAAAGTTGATCCCAATTCTGCCTCTATAGGAGACGTGGCTAACTTCCTGAACATCCTTTTTCAGACACCCTCCAACCTTCACGATCAAAACTACCTGTCCAGCCATCTCCTACTATTCATAGATAACCCGGACGTAATTAGAGAAGATAAGAGTCTCTCGGATCTCGTTAAAGGAATGTTAAATAACGCCCTACTATTTAGAAGCTCACTCCTTCGTGTGATCTTCCATTGGTCCTTCAATAACGTCGCCGGCGAACCGTTTAAACCATTGGACAAAGCCACTTTCTTCTCGATTAACTAGAAAGAAACGGCATTCCTTCTGAGGGCTGGCGTCTACCCCCCGAACGATTTTCCAAAATCCATGCTTTATACAGCAACAGAAATACCTGAGATTTCTCTATTCGAACAATTCTCTCTTCTTCCTCTTTCTCCTCGGGCTTGTTCATGGCCAAACAACCGACACCCAATTATGCACCTCAGCCAATAGTTCTTCCAGAGCTTCCCCGAGTTACTGGTGATCCTGAAGATACACGTTGGGTCAGTCAGGGCCTCTGCGCATTATTACACCGTACACCTCTTAAAAAGGAAAAATCTATGGATTCTTTCAATATCGGACCCCTCTTTATCACTAAACTACCTTAACAAACCTGCAAAAAGCAAACCTGATCACGCTGGGGGGGGGTCCCTTCCTCATCTCTGATGCGTTAAAAACAAAAAGTGGAAAGCCTCCTTCCTGGACAGTACATCGCCAGTTAACCCGCATGCTCATGAGATTAGAATCAGGCAACATCCTGGGCTTTTTCACTTAGAGTGAACATATCTGAATATTATGGAAGCAGCAGGATGAGGACGCCTACTACGTTCCAAACTGTGTACATGACAGACGTCCTTACAGTAACCCAATCGTGGCGCCAAAACCATCTGCTGGTCATCAAAGCAGGTCAGATTAAGAGGAAGGATGCTATGCATCTTATATTCATGCTCATAATTACAGGGGGAGTGCCGGTTTTTCTATTACCACCCTAATTCTTGAACAGATGTGCTAAGGTTTTACATTATCATGTTATATATATATAATATATATTGCTGTACTTTGGGGCAAATTTATTTCAGCTTCCATTAAACCTTCACATGGCTAGAACCCCACTACAACGGAGACTACCGGCTCCTCTTCCTCCACCTAGTGACCATGTGGCAGTCATGCACTAGTTGGCTCATTCGTAATGTATAAAATGGATTAAAATAGAATAATAAACTCACCAAGGTTGTGAGATTTTTTCTATTTTATCATTATACATCGAATGATGCAACTAGTAACCCTCATCCAGCCCTTCCCCGCAAGTGGAGCCGGGGGGAAGGTACAAATGACAAGGATCGGTCGCAGTGACGTCATGGTTGGGCGTTCGATGCTAGCATTGGGACCGCTGCTAGGCATGGCGCATCGAAATTTTTAATGTAGCATCCGGGTGTCTCAAGGCTTTTTGAGCACAAAACATGCACTATTGGATCATCGAATATACATTGATAAAATAAATAATCCCTACATTGTGGTGAGGTATATATCTCTGATTGGCTCATTACAAGATATTACATATTAACTCAGAGTAACCATCAAAATAGAACCTCTATCAGAAATGCCCTTTCAGGCATTTCCTTACTCGTCCTCTGTTTTCAGTTTTAATCACGGTGCCCTCTGTACATGAATTTGGAACTTTGTTGGAGAGCGTGGCCAACTGGTTAGGATATTAGCCTTTGGTGCTGTACGTCTCCAAAGTTCAATTCCCAGGGGACCACTTGCAGGGATTTTATCAGGTTCTAAATTCTGAATTAATCTGTACAAGAGCTAATTGATTGAAATGGCAATTTGATCTCCCCATGGTTTAGTTTGACTTGGGAAATGAATCATCCCTTCCTTCGGATGGGATATTAAGCTGTGGCCCATGTACACAGCAGTAATGGACGCCTGCGTCTAGGCTTTTGGCCCCCAAGATAAAGATGAAGAGTACAGAGAATCACCCTGTCATGCACATCACAGTCAAGTGACTAAAGAGTAGTGTGATTACCCCTGGTTAGCCCATTCTGTCCCGGTAAAATATCAAATCGAACAACTTCTTTCCAAAAAATGTTCAGCTTGTGCCTTTCAGACCAAACAACTTCGGACGCAGAGCTTTGAACCCAATTACCGTTGAGAAACATTATATAACAAATATGCCATTTTAATCTACAGATATAGGCGGAGAAACTACCATGGTTGTAAGCAGTGAAGTCACACAGTAGAAGGGTTTTCAGGTTCCTTCTTTCTTCCCAGCGGAACTGGGGCTCTTCTGTAAAATCACCTCCCCAGACGCTTTGCGATTACTCCGAAGCCACCAGATCGTGCTGACAGCGTGCAGTATTTCTGATCAAGTTTGAGCACCGTCCCCGTTGTGTATCAGCGGATATTATTGCTGACCAAGAGAAAGGATGGTCGACCCGAGGAGTATGTGTATTGCGGCTGAAGATTCTGTTCAGGACGACCGTCTGGTTGACAAGATCAAGAAGAGGTACATAATACCTTATTTTTAAGAAATGTGGCATAACACCCAAATGGCATTGATAGCTACTATAAAAATTGCGACTGCACCAGGGTCCCAATAGGTTGCCCCGATTACATGTCCAAAAAATTGTAGCGCAAATAATTGACCCTAAGTGACCGCCTGAATGACCTCTGACTTTCCTCCTCTGTTACCCCACATAATCCCATTGACGGCCAACGCAATGTATTTAAGCCTACAAGTATGATCAGCATATCTCTAGATGCTGTGGTATCTAAACAATGCACAATTGTTAAGTTTGTAACATACATCAGACTTAACAATTATGCATGCCTGGTAGTTGAACATGGGTGGCCAATGAGTGTTGCTCCTTGTTATTGTTGATTCATTACTTCCAGGCCAGAAAAATAAAAACCCCATGTCTGCAAATACATGCATATGGAGCATTTTTGAATCTCCAAAGAGCGACTGGTTACGCTGTCAGAGATCCGGAACACTTATTACTGTTTACCAACCAGGTACCGGTGCAGGTCCAGTTCCAGTTAAATCGCCTTGCCACTTGTAAACATCCTTATGCAGTATAAAGAAACGTACTTCAGGCAATGGATATGGTGTTCCCGCCTGCCAAACAGCCACAGAGGTAGGTCAAAGTACTCAGGGTCTGTCCAGTGTTAACTTCATAACAATTCAAAAGAATTGAAGATGTATTTCACATGATCCTATCACCTCATTTTTTGTTAATGGTCCACTAGATGTGCACATTGTTTGGTAATTTGCTGTCCATTTAACGGCCAGAACATACAAAATTATGATTTTTTTTTCTGGAGTAGATTGAATTTGAACGTAAGATTAGCACACAGTTAAAATTGAATTCATTCCATGGAACCAATCTAATCAGAGTGTAATTTGAGACTAGCAAAAAAAAAAATGGGGTCATTGGATTTAGAGTTAGTTTTAGAATGATAGTTTGTTCAGACATCCCCTGTTACCATTTTAATGGATTGTTCCATATACCTGTAGACAAAATAGCTCATTTACACTCAGCCCATAGCAACATTCAGTAGCCAAGTTTGCCTTGTGAGCATGTAATGTCCCATTGGATCAAAGTGCTCGGCTCACATGCCAAAGGCGTTATTCAAACTCGCTGCGCCCATGTGTGCCCTTGAGTAAGGGCTTTATTGAAACTTAATTACGGCAATAATTACTGCCAATAATTACAGCAGTATTTAATGTTGGGAAGATTACGGAATCTGTGTAGGGGAGATGTAGCAATCCCCTGAGATGTGGGCAATTTTTTAAGGGTGGAAGCTGGCCCAATCGCCTTGAAAGAGAGATGGGCCAGCTCCCTCCCTATCTATTACTGAGTTCATCTCTTTTAACCCCCTTTACATTTTGCATTTATGCCTTTTTATAACTTTTCATTCAAACTTTTCACCCATGCAAGTGTTATCTTTACCCTTATATATTAAGGCAAGTGTAGCGATGCCTTAAAGCTCCAACATACATTTGAATTCCTTCATTTTCCCCTTTTTTATATTTGTGAAAATGCCTGTAGTCAGTTCAACTTGCTTTATGCTCAACCCAACCTAAATCTATCAGAAAGAAATTGTTCAATTCTAAGGAAATAGCTATTGTTTTAATTGGTAATATGTGGGATATTAAGCTTGATAAGTGGTTGTGATAAACTTTTGGATTGTTTAAGGTAAGTAATAGAAGTGGAGAGTTTAAAATATTGGCTTGCATTAAAATACTCTTAATAAACTGCCGATATTAAATCTCATGAGTGTTTTTCAGTTTG
The DNA here is from genome assembly GCA_023653785.1 of Ophioderma brevispina. Classification (NCBI taxonomy): domain Eukaryota; kingdom Metazoa; phylum Echinodermata; class Ophiuroidea; order Amphilepidida; family Ophiodermatidae; genus Ophioderma; species Ophioderma brevispina. The sequence continues at coordinate 67,079 of JAMKCH010004777.1, read as the reverse complement.
AGCTTGGTTTGAGGAGAGTGGGTAAAATGCAAACATTACACTGAACTGATTTCCTTTACACCATGTTTGACTGAAACAATATGCATTTCCCTTCTAAGAAGTGTAATGCCCCAAAATACCTATTTTAGCCCCCTAAAAAGAGAAAATGGTCTCAGACCTAGTGACCCCAGGTCACACCCTGTTAGCCATTAACTCTTCCTCAATTCCCCCCCTTTTGGGCCGCCATACAAAACGGACCTCGTGTACATCGCAGCTCTGTGATTAGCAGCCAAAATGAGCTGAGATCTTTGATACTGGCTGTTTCGTCTCAATCGGAATACTCTACTACTATACCAATTCTATCTGGAATATATTACTGGATTATATACTGGATTTATAACGTTCTATTTGGACGGAATAACAGCGACTTTTACACCCCCTTTTATTGTGCATCCTTTTTTACCGCCGATGCGGTCATTGATCGGTGTAGCGGGTAAAAAAGGTAAAACAAAGGCAGCCCATTGCCGCACGTGGTTTGCCGTCTTTGATGCCTTGCTTCTGTTGTCAGCCGTTTCTGTTTTCTTTTAGTTATCATACTATCAATAAAACAGTTCTAGTGGTGAGTGTGTCTAGTAATTTTATTTCTTATGCTTGTTGTATTTTAATAAAATATGTGAAAACTGACTTGGAAAATTCCTTTAACGTGTGTGACTTTGTACGCGACGTATCTTTGTCTCCGCGTTGGGCGGGCCGGGTTTACCGCGGCACGCCTTTGTTTTTTCTTTGTTCGTTTTCGTTCCGACACGCGCGCCATCTGGCCGTCTTCACCCCACTCCGCCCGCGACCCTCTTTCTCCGTGCGTTCATTACGGGTCTTTCTTCCGCTGTCGCTCCGTTTGGTGCTCGTTTCTTTGCGGTGGCCTTTCAGTTTTTCAATGGTTCGCCATTGAACACGTTTGCCCTGTTTATGTTTCGCTTAGGAAAAAGGGGGGGGGTATTCGGGCTCCGGTCCGATGTTCTTCCAAGGCGGCCCCGCTGCGTTGGGAGCACCTGAAGGTGTTGTACTTCGGCTACTTCATGGCTTGTTAGTAGGGCGTTTTTCTCTCACGGGAGTTCCGCCCGTCTACCTCTCTACCGGCCGCTGGCTCGCTGGTCAGCCCTAGGCTCTCCGGGCAGGCTAGCGCGGTCTGGTCTGCCTTTTTCCCTTGGGGAATTTGCGGCTGCAGACATCCCGGTATAGCAGCCTCGGTTTCTCCTACGTGCTAGTCGGCCGCCTCCCTCGAGGGGCTTGACTGACCATCACGCTCCGGCGCTGGCTAGCCGACTTTATCTCGTTGCTTTTCGGTGCTCTGCCTCTGCCCTTTCCCTCGGGGATTGGGCGGTTGCAGTCCGTCCTGTAGCGGGTTTTGGCTATGGTGACGCCCGGGTTTTCCGTGCCGATCCATCGCTAGTAACCGACACCCGGCTCTCGTGGTTTAGGATTCTCGGACGCTGCGACCGTGCTGCCGTGGTACCGGTCTCGGGGCTTGGTTCGTCAAGCCCTGAGGTGTTTCCCTCGTCGCCCCGCCTCGGGCGCCCGGTGTCGGTCATGCTCACGGCTCCCCGCATGGCTAGCCTGCTAGCCACGCGGTGTCAATCTGGCTCGTGCTGCATGCTTCACCAGGCCTTCGCGGGCAAGGTGGGGCGCGCGGCGCTTTCCCAGTGGGCCCCCGATCACTCGGGGTACCGTCGCGTTACGTGGTGCGGTTCGTCCAGCTCTGGTTCCCGCTACGTTCAGCCGTTACGGCACCACTCCCCGTGGGTGTTTCGGTTTCTGCGCCCTCGTGGGGGTAGCCTTCGGGGCTTGCCCACGGGGGTCGTGTCAGCTTGCAGCAGCCCCTTTCAGGGCGAGCCGCGTGCCTGTGCTTAACCTATGTCGCTATAAGTCTCTCTTCGCGGGTTTGTATAGCTCGTGGCTCCGGGGCTTTGGGGGCTGCTCTCCCCGCTTCGGGCGTTGAGTTACCCTCCCTTTTATCGCGTCTCACCTTCTCGGAGGTGATTGGCTTGGGCTGATTGGATACCATTCAAATCCTCTATGCCGCGTCTCCTCCCGTAGGGGTGCGCTGCATGGGGGCCGTTTATCCGCCGTCATCGCGTTGATTTCCGGTGGCCGTTTATCCGCCGTCGTCGGCGTGGATTTCCGGGCTTAACCACAGCATCTGGTCTCCTCTTACGGGGGCTGTTCTCGGGTGTTGTTTGTCCACCTTCCCTGTGTTGACTTTCAATTCTCGGCGCCGCGACTTTCCCCTTGCGTGGATGTCACCCCCGGGGCCGCCTTGTCTCTCGGGCATCCCTTCAGGGATCTGTAGGTCTCTTGGTTCTCTTGGGTCTACTCAGGTCTGCTCTTTGGCGGGGTTCCCCTACGGGGCGGCCTACTTTAGTGGCTTCACCCCTGGCGGCATGTCGCCTGGCTTGCGTGGAAATCCCTCTTCAGCCTTGTGTAGTCCCGGGTAACCGCGTCTATTCTCTGTCGTTGCTCTCTAGCTTCTGCATGCAGGGTCCCCTCCGGGGGTGCTCCTGCCCTGCCTGTGGTGGGCCTAGCCCCCTCGGCCTGGGCATGGGGCCAATCCTGCCGTGCTATAGCATGCAGCTTCGTCGAGCTCCAGAACCTTAGCCTTTATGCACTCTGCTCACGGCTCCGCGGGGTCTCTTCGCTGCTCGGGCTCCCTCGGAGCTTGGGAGTTCCGTGTGCATCTCGGGGACTGAGGCTCTGGTCTCGGCCAGTTGGCGGCTGGGCCACTTTAGGCCTTGTGTCCCCTGGCTCTAGGCTCTGGCTGTTAGGCTTACTGGCTAACCTAGCCTTTTCCGCTGTCTCCTTGGGAGCTTGGATTCTGGCATGATCAGCTCTCTGCGCCCCTCCTGGGATCAGCGGGGCCTAGCGCCGCTTCCGAGTCGTGCCTAGTGACAGTTGCCGGCTGGCGTTAGTCTCTGTTCCCCCTTGGGTCAAGACCATGTTTTCAAGGCTTTGCCTTGATACTGGTCCTTGGGTCTTTTAGCCCCTGACCTTCCTTGGGAGGTCGTGGCCTCTAGCCTTGGCGGTCTTTTGACTTCGCCATGGCCCTGGCCTTTGGGCTTTCATCGCCTATCTTTGCTTCTCGACTGAGACCCTTCATCTCCATTCGGGTAGCTGGCCCTGGTTCCTCCCACGCAGCTTGGCTGGGCATTTGTCGGGCCTGTGCCCTGGCCTAGAACTGATGCCCTGCTGCTTGGTGTTTTTCCTTGGCCCCCTTCGTGGTTTATGAGGCCTATTCCTATGCTGGTCTGGCATGGCCCCTCCAGGGGCTTCACTGGGCCGGCTCAGACCTGGGTAGGGGCTCTATGTCCTTCTCCCTTTGGCCTTACACCCCTATGGGTAACCTGATCATTGCGCCATGACTTTTCTCCTTGCCCTCCGTCCTCACCTTCTTTGCGGGCCTCGAGCCCGCGGTCTACATCCGGCTATGGTGCCCTCGGGCCTATCCTGCTCTGGCCGGTTTCGGGCTTTGGTCATTCATTCTTGATGCTGAATGCTCGGGTTCCCTCAGTGGGGCTTGGCTCCCACCCGTGGAGCCCTCTCCCCCTCTGGGCTCTGTGTGTCCTGCGCGCTGGTGGTTTTTGCTCTGTTGTCTAACCTTACATGTGCTCCCAGGCTTACTCTCCACCCTTGGTGCTAGCCCTTGAGGTCTTTCGACTTTGTGCCTTGACACTGCCCACTGTTGGCGGTGTCTTGACCGTGGACCCTTCTCCGTTTGTTCGGGAGTTACGGGGCTGGCTTTGACCGTTCTCGCACATTCCTTTGGCTCCCACTGACAGCTGTCCGTGTCTCCTCGTGGGGACTTGACACAGTTTTGGGTCAGCTCGACTGTTCCCCTCGTTGGGGCTCGTCGTGCGGGCTTAGCGTCGGGCCTTGTTCCGGCCTAGCCGTTTGGGGCTCTCCGGGCCTAGCGTGGGGCTCGTCGGCCTAGCGTGGGGCTCGTCCGGCCTAACCAGGGGGTGCTCCCGTTTCGTCGGGGTCCTGTCTTAGGGGGTCCCCCCCTCACCTCCAGCGGTTTTTTCAGGCTCCCGTTGTTTCGATCCTTCACTTGCGGTTTGTTTTTTTCTTGCCACGCCTTTCTGTCCTCCCAACTGTGCTGCCTAGTGGTAATCCCCGCGACGGGGTAATTCCCTATTTGTGGGTTCTCAGAACTCTCCTTCACCGGTGGCTTTCTCAGTTGTTCTTTGGCAGTTGACTTGGTCTGGTCTTCCCGCCGTGGCGACGGGATCTTGTGCTTTCCCCCTAGTACCCTCGGGGTCCTGGGGGCACGTGCGGTTTGCTCTGGCTCCTGTCTTTCCGACCTGGGCGCTCTTGAAATGTGGGTTGCCCACTTCCGACTGGGGGAGTTTATATCCCCTCTATCTAGTCGGTCACAGTGACCTGAACTTTAAATTCGGTTGGGTGCTTCTCGCTCCCGGGTGGATGTCTCCTGTGGCGTAAACCCCCGCTGTTAGTCATTCTTCCATGTCCTGACGTATCTCGAGTTTGGTTGACTAGTTGGTTACTCCCTTCTCTCGAGGCTTTGGTGATACTTAGTCGGTATCTCGGCCGTTCGGTAGCTCTTCCGATCTCGGTGGCTCTCTTCACTTTTCTTCTCCTCGGGAGATAATGTGTCGAAGCCGCTATGCTGCCCGCGTACCTCTTCTCGGTGCATCCTTATGCCCTTAGCCGGAGTTCGGCTACGCAGCTACTTGTTTGCCTCCTCTATACCGATTCGTCGTCCGCAGAGCTAACCTCTGGGTACTCCCCCTCTGTAGACTTCTCGGTGGTTTACCCACTTAGTCTACCTTTCGGGCCCGATTGACTCTGGCCCGCTCTGGGGAGGTGCTAGTTTATCATTATCTTGCCTTTGACTGCTCTTCGGGTTGCCCGGTTCTAGTGCCTGAGGCTCCCGGGTTTGCGGAGGTCTGCCTCATTCTTTCCTCGGTGGTTCTGTTTACCTTCGAGTCGAGGCCTGAATCGTCCCCTCCCTCTCCTGACTGTGACAGTCGAGGTGGATTTTTCGCTTATTTGAGGCTTTGTTAGCCGTCTTCGATCGTCCGTTGTCTGGTTTTTTCGGGTCACCTAGCTCAGCCTACCACAGCCCTAGGTTGTTCGGTTCGTCCTTCGGTGACGTTGGTTCGTTCCTTGACTCCTGCAAGGCGTCCGTTTCTGACCCGAAAGCTAGTTCCCTCTTGGTCTGAAGTCTTCGGGAGGTTTTTGGCGAAGCCCCCAAGCGTCCTGGTGCGGCGTCCGCTGCTAGCCCCTCGCCTTTATTACTCTTCGGTCCCTTTCCCGGCTGGATGAGCTCGGAGATTTCCTTCTTGTAGCGTCTTCTAACGGGTCAGGGTCGGACTTTTCTCTCAGCCCTCCACGGGGCTGGGGGCCTTGTAGCCTTCATTCATCTCTCAACCTTATCTCCCCCGGGCCTCTCTCCCGGGGTTCTTCTGTGGTGCTCTGATCGAACCCCCTCTCTATGGGCCCGCTCCTCTTTTTTTGGGTTGGCTTCTTTGCCCCGCGTCTTTACGCGGGTCCGCCTTGCGCTTCTCTGGTCCCTCCCGGATCCTCAGGTGTTCGCAAGGCTGGGAGGCCTTGTTCTCCGCGTTGCCGCGGGGTGCTTCGGGCCCTTGTCCCAGGGCCCTACGTCGCACTCCATCTCTGTCGGAGCTCTTCCTTTCGCCTATTTTTCCTTCGGCTTGGGGGGTTCTCTGCGGATTCGCGGCTCTGCTCTCCTCCAAAAAACTTTGGCCAGTCTTGTATCACATTATTAAGTCTGAGGTCCTTTTACCCACCCCTGGTGTACTCCACTATCTATGTGAGTTATTGGCTTCCTGACTTTTTCGGATCGAGATTTCATGTGTATTTTGGCTCTGGTGTTTTTGGTCTACCTTTGCCTGCATCCTAGGCTGCCTCTGAAATATCATGTTTCCACTCCAATCTGAGTGTGTTAGTCTTGGTTGATTGAAAATATTCATTCAACGGGGGTTAATGCATATGTTTTCAGTCCCTTGGTGTAAAAAGGAACTCTTCATGTAATGATTTATTTCAAAAACACATTATGTTGTAATAATCATCTAACTGAGCCTGCTTCCTTTCCAATGTTACTTCCCGCTTCCAGGCCCGTCCCACAACATGATATGTGCATCGTCCGTGTGGGCTTTGAGCCAAAACGGATTGGGGAAGATAAATGGCTACAGGTTGTGCTGGGTCACTGTTGAGACCATTTTTCTCTTTTAGGGGTGCTAAAATAGGTATTTTGGGGCATTCCACTTCTCAAATGGAAAGGCATATGGTCAGTCAACATGGAAAGGAAAACATGCTTCAGTTAGATGATTTATAAACATAATGTGTTTTGAATATTCAAAAGAAATCAGTATTGCATTTGGTTCTACACTTAGAGAATAAAGGTATGATTTTTGGGGAACCGTACTCTCTTTACGACGACTTGGAAACCGCAGGGCGATACCATTATTTTTCATGGAAAACGAGCCGAGCCGGGGTATGAGTGTTGTGAGAGTAAGGGGGAATGAAAGTGGGATTCTTCCACGCAAAAATAATGGTGGCGCCGGTCATTCTCGTAAGAGAGAGTACCGTTTCCCAAAATCCTACCTTTATTCTTCATTCTTGAAACAGCTTTATCAGTTTAAGGTCTCTGTAACCCAATTTCGGATGCTTTTACGCTAAACAACAAGAAAGGACTGCGACCACCCGTGACAACAATCGAACACCCGTTGAACGCAACGCATCATACGCACTGATCATACGCAAGAGACGCAACTTTGGCAGGCGCGCGCGAACGTAGCAAAACGCAGTATAACGCGAGCGCTTCAACCTAAAAATAAAATCAATACGCAGCCTACTACCTGGTTCAATTGTCCAATTGAACCCGCCTTAAAAAAAAAAAAAAAAAAAAAAAAAACAGAAAAAAACATCCAATGAAATTGCTTACATTTTCATCACTGTTAAGAAGTTTAACACAAGACATGCCTAGTCAGTTGGTCCTCAGATCAATTTGGTTTTGAGTTTGGGCCCTGGGACTGGTTGTTGCATATGGCTATAGCATTGAAATCATTGTTCAAATTTTGGAGTTTTGGTGGCCTTGACCTTTGACCCCTCTGAGATTGAGATTTTTGGGGGGCCCAGCTTCGTTGCTACCAAGTCAGCACTGATCTCTATACAGATGGATTAGAAACCTGGACTTCGTAACTGAGGCACTGACGGCAATGATCATCCAAAAAAGCCCAGCAGTTGGTTAAGAGCCGGTCGGTTTACACAAAATTTTGCCCATGGAAATGTGGATAAGTGACTAAGACTACAGATCACGCCAATTCAGTGAGCTCCTATTGTAATTTGAAGTTGCGCACTATAGGATTTCATAGTCTCTAAAAAATGGGCACCCGGGATTACAACATCTGTTAAACAGTCCTCAGGAATGCTTTTGTGTTGGTAGACCAGATGTTCTGTCAGCTTCTCTCTAAATACAGTACTGTGTGGTAAGCCAATCCATTGTATAGAGATCATTGGGTGGTTGTTGGCTTATTTTAAGCCAAAAAAAGTTTTTTGTTGATCCATGAGGTTTTTGACCGATTTGGGGTCAATATGGCTCACTAAATATTTATAGTCGGGACATAATTAGGCGACGCAATGCGCATCTAACATAATTTGACGTACGAGAGATATCTGGTGTGAATAATTCATCTGTAGTCAAAGCAGGAAGATTACTTCCATGAAAAACAGTCTATTAAGATGCAGAAAACTGTTTTGGCGACGAAAATAAAAAACCCTGTTTTACGCCCCGACCGACCCTGATTTTCAGTTTTGCAGATTTTTTTTTAGTTTTCCAAAAATCCATGTACAATCAGCCTTTTTGTAGCCCAAATTTATCATTTTGGCAATTTTTTTTAGAAAATTTGTTTTTAACAAAAATCTTTTTTCTCTGATTTTTCAGATTTTGGGGCTATTTTAGGCCAATTTTGAGCTCCAGAAAATAAAAAAGGAAGAAAGAAAGAAAAAATTCACCCCACCGACAGACCCTACTCGAAAGGCCGCTCGCCCGTAACCAGGGTTTTTCCTTTTTTTGGGTCACCTAGTCTAGAGAACTTAGTTTATCAAGATAAAACTGTGTTGAGTGTAAACCTTGTTCACACTGGTCCCACTAACATCCATGTTAGCTACAGCGACCCGAAATGTAATTTGGGCGAACACGACAGCATGTCCACACGACAATCCCTCACGTGTAGGTAGCTGAGCATCATGTTAGGCATGACCCTTACTTGTGTGGTGGCGCGAAACTGGTTTGTTTACAAATTTTAACAACCAAAATAAGATGGCGGTCGGAACGGAGAGAAAAGGATGATGATGAAATAAAAGTGGCGAGTGATGCAAATAAAAAAAACTGGAAGATGGAGCACTAAGATCATCAAGAGTCATAGTTAGCTGCTGGCCACACGGTTTATAACAGTGAACTAACATCGTTTTAGCTAGCAGCGACACAAACTAACCAACAATTGCTGTTTGCCACATACATTTTCCTCATTTGAGAAAGCCTACTTAAACGAAATATCCACGCCAGAGGGTGGCTGTCGCTTTCATCAGCACCTACGGTGGCGGCAGATCTCAGCACGCTCATTATTCTGCAGCGTGGTCCCGTTTGATTACGACCGTTTTGGTACCGGCAAAACTCACACCTTGGCTCGGATTGTACAATGCGTACCTTGGAAACGAGACGAGATGTTAGGATACTCATATGCACACATTCTAATAGGTATGTTAAATAGGCCATTCTTCGGTCACATTTGTGACCTAAAACAGGTGAATTTTTGCTTTCAACCCGGTGACCGTGTTGTTTTGATTAGATTTGTGTGTTTAAGGGTCAACTGAACCACTTGCTTCTTTTGTTTGTTTTTTTACCCATTTGTAATCTTGAAGTTCAAAATATAAGATTTCTGTATTCTTTTCGGCTGATTTTGTCCTATAAAACTCTGAAAGTGCAAATTTAGGGAAATTTTAATCAGAATATTTTCTCATTCCACTCCGTCGACTTCTGTCGGACATCAGACACTCCTTTCTTTCATGCATGACTTCATTTCTGCTGGTCATAATCCAGTGTCCTGACACAGTAGGTCTACAAAGTAATAAATGGTCTTCCAACACTTCTTTTGCCATGCACAGGTTTCCATAGCACCAGATCAGTGAGAACTTGCACACAGCTTCTCACACAATGACCAGCAAATTGAAGGCGCCTTTTCCTGACTTTCACTAGATATCATCTATAGGTGTTAGGTGTGAGCTGGCTATCTCCAGGGAAAGATTAATAAATATTCATCCTTGGCTACCTGGAGAACTAAGTAGTTAAAATTTCAGAACAAATATAAATTGTATAAATTATGCAAATTTACTGTTCTGATGCTATCCGCTAGGAAAGCGATAGACACCTTTCAGACCTAACACCTATAGATGATTCTATCACTCCTCTACCAACCCAGTCTTGATAGCTCAGTTGGTTAGAGCGCCGTGCTAGTAATACGGAGGTCGGCCGGTTTGAATCCGGCCAAGCCACCTGTTTTTTTTTCCAACACTTGTGTGCGCTGGCTATCTCCAGGGAAAGATTAATAAATATTCATCCTTGTCTACCTGGAGAACTAAGTAGTTAAATTTTTTTCAGGGGAATGTTTGGTAATTAAATTGATCTTCCAAAATTCAAATTGTATGTTCTTTGTTTACAGTGCGGGTGATTGGTACATCTCTGAGCATCTCAAGCCTTTCTTGCAAGAAAGTGGCAAGAAGTTAGGGTGTCGTTTGCTGCGCATCTACTTCAACAAGCGTAGCACGGTGACGATCGACCCCAATGTGATTCCGTTTGTTCTGCTTGATGATGAAAATAGACCAAGATATCCAACTCGCGCAGGTTAGTAATATTTGGATCGAAATGTTGCATACGAAATATCGGTGTCTTGATGGATAAATGCATGGATGTGCATCTGTCCGTTTCCTCCGTCCCTAAAAAAGGTCAATAATAGACGATTTGCGCAATCCCCCTATGCATCACGTGAATGCCCATTTCAATCTGGGAATTTGTACCAGCATCAAGTCGGCTAAAAACGTATGGTTAAGAGCGTAATGTCAATACTTGATATCTGTGACGTTGCTTTAAAAGGCGGTAATTGTTCGTCAGGGCACATTTGCGATAGAAAATTCCACCTTTTGCCATAAATTCAACATAAGTGCCCCAGTTGTTTTGTTCCTATGATATTCTTCTACATTTCTGTAAGATAAACTTCACGTGGAAAAGTTACTTGGTAGTTTAGGCATGTCCGGCGCGCGAGACAAACAACAGAATTTTTGTTTGTAACATGAACTCTGAAACAAGTTCCCGGATGGAATAGGCACCTCACGAGATACATTATGGGATTGTGCAAATATTCTATTAATTATTGACTTATTGATGAGGTGGTCGAGCAGTCCAAAGTACCAAACCAATTGGCAGGGTATATTGATTGAGCACCCTGGTTTGAGCCATGTGAGTGTTGGGTTTCTTGGCCATACTCAAATAGTTCTTATTAGGTCTAAAATTGCGTAATGTAGAATTCTCCTTGTTCCCGTCCATTGCATAGAATGTGCAGATATATATGCAATGGGTGCCTGGTGCCTCATGATTGGAAAGTGATTTAAGGCTGTTGGCCCTGTTTTCAGAGGAGTCATTTCTGAACAACGTGTCAGACCTTATCCATGAGTAGGAGATCATCCCGGGCTGCACATTTTCCACCCTTTCACTCTAGGTACCAGGGCCCAACCCATACTGGGCCAGTGTGGAAGAGTAGAAAATCATACATAATCCAGTATGAAAACCGGTAGAGGCTTTGTCCTGCAATGGACAGAATAGCTGACGATTGATTGATTGATTGATCGATTGATTGATTGATTGTATTGATTATTATTGCCTTCACTGGCCGCCCACATCTTCATCACCCACATACTTTAAAAGCTTAGAAACACATATTTTTAATGAATGCATGGTAGCTGGGCTAGGTTCAAGGGGGGATGACCCGATTTAAGTCTATAACTTTTTCATCTTGATTGAAATGGTGGCCTTCATCCCCAAAACCCCATCTGTAAAGTTTTGCACTGATATTGTAACCCGTTTTGAAGTGGAGAGCTAAAAACTGATTTGTAATCCCCATAGACTATCGTGTAAAATTAATATAGTCGAACCAAAATGGGGCAATACTTCGCTCATAACATCCAAACCAAACATCCTTTAGCCTAAGATTTCACAGGGTAATGAGAAAAATAGTAGGTGTTCCTGATACCAAAATTTTTGACACTTCGGTAAATTTGGGGTCCCTTTGCACGAGGCTATTAGCGATCGACATGGATCTTTAATCAATAAACGTATTTAATATTTGTTTAAATGACTTGGTAAATACTTGGCTTTCTTTAGATAAGTTTGACGGGGTAGCCACTCCGTCTCCTTATTTTTTATCTTGATTCTCCAGAGGTGAACAACTACAAACATCATCATCACTACCTTGAGCACTGCCTTGGTATTGACACGCCACCTGGAGGCTTCTTCACACACATCTTCATTGATGAGGCGTCGCCTTGGAGACAGAAGCCATTATTCCCCTCACCATGGCAACTAGAGACACCTGTGTTTGCCGGCTGGTGGACATATTCAGATGAGCCCTAAGGTATCTTGTTGTAATGAAACCCTCACTAACAATATTGGATGATGCAAGACTTTGGTTTACAATTTATGACATTCAGATTTAAATATCACTATTAAAGATGCGTAAACATCTTGACATAATACGGTTCCCTCCATACTTTCCTAACATATGGCAGCTTTTTATTGCTGCCTTGTGTGTGTAGTTATGAAAATCATTGTCGTGTTTTGAGCATTTCAAAGGGGAAGTGTGATGTTGATTCGTTGTTTATATGGAAAAGTATTAGATTCAACTTACAATGTGCGTAGTTGTTTGTAACTGTATACACAATCTTACTACCTTATTGATACTGTGAGACAGCCCGCATCGCCAACTTCCACGTCTCCCTCCTTGAGCGCCTCAAACTACAGCATGCGCAACAGGTGCCAAATGGACCTTCTCCTGACCTTCACTACCGCACCCGGCCCGAGATCCTAGAATTCATCTCGATGCTCACTACAAGGTGAAGCTGGATGCCAAAGGAGAGCACCCAAGGCATCACGAATACTATCCGCTGGTGTTTCTGTCCTGTCCAAAGGAGAAGATCAGCTCTGGGGACGTGCTTATGTTAATAACTATGAGGTGCTGAGATAGCCTACATGATAGAGACGCTGTGTATGGATTGGCCGGCTGATGGGGTGAGAAGGGACAGGTCTAGCATATGTGTGATGACGCCGTATTCATGTCGGTATGTTGGCAAGAATCATTCTAGTTCGGGCTTAAGGCTAAAGGGGAGGGGGGAGTGTGTCTCGTAATCTCACAGTGATAAGACCATGATTTTTAGTGCTGTATAGTTTTTGCATCCAGATAGCTGCATTTACATATAATATGAGCTAATTTGCATATGAACAAAACTGTGGGGCCACCTTGGTAATCGGGACTGCCTGATTTGTTTGCAAGACAATTATTTGGACTTCTGGAATTCTTGACCACTTCAGGGATGTGAGAGTTCCGGTTTTCCGCTGAGATTCCCTGTTTTTCTCATGCCCCGTCACGGTTTTCGTATCCCTGAATCTAAATTCGCATTCTTTCAAAAGGAAAACGGAGAAATTGCATTTTTATGCCCTAGTTTTTTATTTATTTCTTAAACGGCTGTGAATGGAACTATGTTTGAAAGGCATTTTCACGAACTTTAACCCCCTGTATTTCCTCACGAAGGCTAGTGAGAGCCCTCCATTTGAATGTTGTAATGTTTTGTTTTGAACCGTGCCTATAGGGATGATGTTTATTTTCGCCATTTCAAGCTCTCAGGCCATCAAAGCATTTACACCGAATTTTAATCCAAACCATCCAGTCCTTTTCAAGGATCAAATAAACCTGTAAAGTTGTGAACACATAAGTAACTCTTTATTATGGCGGCTGTAGATTGCTATATGATAGATATTTCGGACAAAATCAACACAACATTCATCGAAGAAGACGGTAGAGAAGTCAACACGGGTAAGGACAGATTCTTACATCATTCGCAAGCGGTTTGGGAATTCCAATCCTGTTTAAAAGCTCTGATAGCAAGTGATTGAGGTAAATGTGGTTATTCACGTTTCGGTTTCCTAAAATTTAATTCCCGTGAAGGATTTTTGTCACAGCCATCTTAATAGTTAGTGGTATGTGAGAATGCGGCATGTCTGGCAAATCGGCAACCTCCCTGGACAGTGACAGCTGCGTAAGGGATTTGCTTCGTAGACGGTAATTCCCTGATTTTTCCATGTTTTTTAAAACATGGCCACATCACATCCCTGACCACTTCCGTAAAAACTTGGGTTTGGGGACGAGGCTATTAGCATCGGACCATGGACCTTTAAGTTGGTCAGATGTGGAATCCTTTGTGTGTAAGAAGTCAATTTCCAGATTGTAAATATTTCAAATATTCTCTAATTTGAGGTCCTTTGATAACTTATCTCCATTTTTTGGTAACATTATAGGTGCGTCAACTTCGTCGTGAGCTACGCCGTAGACAATTGCAACATGTCACCGTAGAAACAGTACAGAATGTGCAAGGTACAAATTGTAATGCATTGTACTTAGTCTCAAATAGAAAAAAAATGATAAAAGAACTTGTGTTATATGGTCGCCCACATCACATACTGTCGTATTTTACAAAACATGTTTTTTCGAGAAAATCGCAATTCAAATCTACCGCGACATTTCATGTCTATACGGTTAAAACGAACCATAAATCCAACTTAAAACTACAATAATATTATCTTACTTAGGCTACAAAGTCTGTATGTGAAATCACAAATAAAGTATATTGCAAAATATGACGCATATTACACCCTTAAAATAGATCACTATGTGAAAAGCTTGTTTATGATGGAACGATGGAAATACGTCAAAATAGGTCTGTATGTGAAATCGTTTATTTTGTGATCGGCAAAATACAACGCTATATCAAACACGTGTAAATGAATGTCGATTTTAAAATACGACAGTATGTGAAATATGGATATGATGATTTTGAGGAAAATTACAAAAATCTATAATTATAAACTAATTAATTAGGCATCCTCACATTTTGAAACTTTGTGGATGGCAAGAACTCAATGAACTAAGTAAATTAGGCGAAATTTCGCAAAAACATCAAAAAATGTGAAATAGGACAGTATGTGATGCGGCGTGATATCAATGGTGGACAACTGTCAGTTAGGTGCTCAACTCTGGTTGCTTTCTGATCATTCATGCCACATGTCCAGCTAGCTTTATAATTTCCCTAGACTAGAAATTCACGGCTTGGTTATGTTGATTACCCATGTGATATTTAGGGAAGGTGAATGTTGGCTTGATGATTACAAAGGTGGACTTTGTCATCACAATACCACCAGATCATGGAATTTTGGGCACAAAAACAAAAGAAAATAAAATCCAATGTTTCCAAAAGTGTCAATTTTTCCTCCAGCTCAAATCTACTTAAAGTAATAAAGTTGACAGTTGCCTACTTTTTAGTACTGTCACTCAAGTGAGGCCAATTCAACTAAATGTGTGGTTTCCATACTAAATGGGCAGATGTCAAAAATCTCCAACCTTTGAAACATGCTTTTTGCACCACATGCATTAAGGTAGCATTGCATAAAAAGCTGTGCAAAAGGCTAGCACACGAGCTGACATCTGCCAGTAGAGTATCACACATAATCCTGCTTTGGATGTGGTTATATATTCCCCTTCAAAGGTCTTGACCAAGGGTGTTTTGAATCAATCATTCCCCATGAAGCATAGCAATGTTCCTATAACCCTACGTTCCTAATCCCATGTCAGTACTTAGGGATAAAAAGTGTTCCAAAAGTTTAAGAACCACAAGACATTTTATAATCATGCAAACAATTCGTACATAACGCTTTGGGCTGAAATGAGTGTTAAAGTTAGTTTTTTTTTTAGTGTTAAGAATAAAGGATTTTTAATGTGATCACATTACCTAATTGAGGTAAAATTTCCCAAAACTGGTTCAGTGTGGGATTGACACAAAACGCCCTCTAGGTCTTGAGAGTCGGAAGAATTACTCATTTTAAAAGTTACCAGCTCCTACTGTTTCTTCTCACATTATTTTTAAATCCATTGTAACCAAAGTTGTATTTGTAAACAACACTTTACTTTTCTTGTAACCCGTACAGGAAAGCAGTTCCGCTGTGTGTTCACAGTACATTCCCCGCTCGTACGCACCCTCACAAAGCCCACATCACATCCATGATCACAATGAGGCAAATCGCCAAGACGGCGAGTACTACTATGGTTTCCTGTCTGACATCAAACTGCTTAACACAGCCTTCACTCGAGCACAGTCTCTCCTGGTGGTGGTCGGCGATCCTGTGGCCTTGTGCTCCGTCGGCTCGTGCTCACAGACATGGAAGAGTTACGTGTCAGAATGCGAGAAGCATGAAAGTCTGTATCCTAAAGGAGTGTCGGTAGACAAGATCCAGCAGGAGATTATGGCTGCTAAGCAGAGATTGAATCCATTTGCTAAGAGCTTCAAGCCATCCAAAGAACCTCAAAGATTGCTGCAGTCTTCGCTAATGAAACCTGCAGAGGTACCTCCAATGCCAGTTCCTTCTGTTTGGGGTAACCCAAAGAACCCATGGGGAACTCCTGTTGCACAACCAGCCAACCGGCAAGTAATGTCAATTTTGAGCGCCTCCTAAGCGAGGAATACCCTGCTCTTCCAGATGCTGGAGTTGAAGATGTTGATGAGAATGATGATGCAGGTTCTTGGATCTTTGAGGAGGAAGAGGATGTTGACATAAATGATGCCATTTTGCAAGAGTTGAGGAGACAGGTCCTGTCTGATCGCAAAGATATAGAAGACTCAACCAGAGATGAAAGTTCCGGATTCGAAGGAAGTCTCTCACAAGCAGACTACAGTGCTTCTGCCGAAGGTCTGACGCAAGATTCCATCTACGAAGATGATGCAGAAACATTAGAAGAATTAAAGCATATTCAAGTAGTTTCTGAGCCTAAGCCTGTTCCTTTAATTCCAGTAGCCGAGCAGCCTAAGCTTCAAAGGCAGACATCTGAGGGGAAAGCTAAATTCCGTATGGTACAGAGTGGTAATCAGATTCTTTTGGTGCCAGAAGATTACAAGCGTGCCAATCTCCAAGGTGCAGCAGACTATTTTGACGAGTATGATTCAGACGACGATGATCAAATAGCAGATCCTGCAGATGGAAGTGCCACAGAACAGTACAAGAAGCTGGTGGAAGAGCAGCCAGATCGGTTTAAAGTATGCATCTTCCGGTATGACCCGACCGGGCGCATCTACGCCATCCCTAAAGATAGTGGCTCTTCAGAAGAAATAGTAATTACAAGCAAGAAACGTCGAGGCCAAGCTTTGGACTGTGACGAGGTCATAATTGAAATTCTTGAGGACGAAGATGAGTTGGATACTACAGGTGATGTTGAGCTGGTTTCAGATGCTGTTAAAGACGAGAAGATTTATGGAAAGGTGGTTCATATTTTGAAGAGAGCATCGGATCCCAAATTAAGGAAAATTGTTTGCACCCTTGATCCATACACAGATAATCTAATGGTACCGATTGATCGGACTTTTCCTAAGTTATTCGCTATGACTCGTAAGGATAAGAGGAAACGAAAGAAGATTGTAAAGAATTCTAAGACATCAGAGAGGGTTACTGTATCAATTTACACCATTAAGAAAGGGGCTGAATTTGATTTGGAGAGAAATATCATCGTAACTAACAAGGAGAGACCTAATAAGCTCTTTGTCGTGCAGTACTGGTGTTGGTTCGATAAGACTCCATACCCCATGGGTCTTGTAACAGAAGAACTGCCTCCGGGGGATAATCCTCGAGATGGTCTGCATATCTTGAAGTTAGTGCATAGTATCAAAGAGAAATGGAAGCCTAGCGTAGAGCGGGAAATACAGGAGAAGTTTCCAGATAACTGGACGATCCCAGAGGTGGAGTTGAATCAGAGGGAGGATTTGCGTAATAAGATGGTGTTTACGGTTGATCCACCGGAGAGTAAAGATCTGGACGATGCTATAAGCATAGAGGAATTGCCGGATGAGAGATACGCAGTAGGAATTCACATTGCAGACGTCTCCTATTTTGTGGAGAAGGAATCACCATTAGATAATGAAGTTCGAATTAGAGCCACCTCTTTCTACCCTTCATTTGCTAAACCAGTCCATATGTTACCCCCACAGCTAAGCACGCGACTGTGCAGTCTCCTACCAGAGGCTGATCGGCTAACTATATCGGTGTTTATCACTCTTGACCAGCGAGGCAATATAGTTGACAATGCCCGCATCGTCAAATCTGTAATCCGATCTCACGTCCAGCTGTCTTATGATGATGTCGAGAAAGTAATTAACAGTGAAGATAAGAGAGTGTGCCATAAACTGGTATAAGGGAGTGTATTTTGATGCTCCATGCATTGGCTAAGGAAAGGCGTCGACAGCGTCTTGGCGATGGTAGATTTGCTTACTCTCATGAAGATGATGAAGTTGAAGTGTCTCATCCACAAGCACACTCCATGATTGAAGAAATGATGTTGCTAGCTAATCTTACAGTAGCTAAGTTTCTAATCTACAAATTCCCGCAGTGTACCCTCCTGAGACGTCAGTTGGAGCCAAGCAAGGATCATCTGCAGGATTGGGTGGACGGCCACCATCAGGATATTAAGAATAGCATTTCTTTATCGGCTAAAAGAGGTCTGATGCACAACACACAGACCACAACAAACGATAATGATCCCCTACCAAATCACACTGTTACTTTGATAAAGGAAATGTGGAATAAATTGCAGAGTTCGGTCCAATCGGATGATAATGACATGAACAAGATAATCGATATCGTCTGCACCGATCAGAATCATCCACAACTTGCCGCCACTCAGGCTAAATTTTATCGTCTGATGGAGAGAGCAGATTACGTGTGCTCGGGAGATCACCCAGACCAAGACAAACACCTCCACTATTCGTTGTCCATGACGGAGTACACACACTTTACATCACCCATCCGTCGCTATAGCGATCTTATCGTCCACAGGATGCTAGTTTCTGCAATGTATGGAGAGACCACACCACCGTACTCACAAGAGGAGATGGCACTACTATGTCATCATTGCACTGCACAGTCTTTGAATGCTAAGAGTTTTGAGAATAAAACAAAGGCATTGCTGTTGGCACTTAAGGCAAAGGAAGCCCCGCTACGTTATTATCCGTGGTTGAGCATGTAACGGACACAAGCATTCAGTTGTTGTTCCCTGGTAAGCGTTACATCCTGCCGGCTAAGCGTGCTGTCGGACTTAAGCTATTGAAACCAATCGAGAAACCAGATGTTGACGAGGTTGCTTGCAGCATCGGTCTGAAGTGGAAGCAACGTGTGTACGACAGACTGGGACACCTTAAGTCTCGGGTCCCACCAATGCAGTTCAGGAGTTGGAGACGTCCAGGTTTATAGTCCAAGTTCCCGAGCGTCAATGGCAGGAAATCCTGACGGGCATCAAGACAGATGATATCTACCAGATCAAGAGTGCTGTCGAAGTGACGAGGAATGATGTTGAACGTGCTGAAAGAGAAAACGAGGCAAGGATGAATCGCCAGTTTGGAGTGAATGGACCGGTTGTTGTAGATGAGGTTGTAAGTGAAAGCGCAAATGAGCACCAGGTACGACACAATCTGTTTGTTGAATTCCAAAGAAGTTATCAAAGTAGTGATGTTGTTCAACTCCAGGTGCATGCCACGTTACAGAAGGGCATCCTTGGCCCCAGTATTCAGCTGTTCAACATGACCCCGCATCTAGATTTCTGCACCGAGCACCGGGCAGACCCAGTGGCCTGTTTCGCAGATGTAGCTACAAAACGTCCGATGACTAATGCAAGTAAGAGCATGAACATAAGCAAATACAAGGAGGTATGGTTGCCAATCTTAGAAATGATGAACGCGCACAATGCCGTGTATAATGACGAAACAGTCGTCATCCACGGCGTGGAGATCCAGTGGCAAAGGCACTTCATGGACGATGCAACGAGGTACATGTAGCCACAAGGGCAGATTTCAGCTTCCGCAGAATTTCTGCGAAGCTCGCCACATCCAGTTCTCCTACCCGAGGAAGTACACTAAAGAAGAACCCAGATGGTGAAGACATCCACTGGAGTACTCGCATCGTTACTCCACCTTGAGATCCCTACCGTACACATTCCAGCTCAGGAAATAGACAGGAAGCAAGGAGTGCCGAGATCCAACGATCAGTCTCCGCATCAGGGCAATGATGACCTGTGTTGTGCCATGCGCAACGACCGACGTGCAGTCAGACAAGAGATCAGGGCTGGTGATGGTGCAGTTTGAGGTGAATCAGTTCTAGTCTCCATTTACGACGTGTTGTTGGGACCCAGAAGGAAGACGTGCCTGTATGCACACTGGAGTGATCACCAAGACGGACCCGACAGGGTAATGACAAAATATCAAGACATAAAATTAAAGAAATAACACACACACCAACCACACTACGCACTTCACCAATGACAAGGAATGTACATAGGACCTGATTTTTACACAGCAAAAATGAGGACACACACAAACCTGAAAGTTAACCACCAGTTGCAATGTACACATACAGATTTGACCTGACAAGGGACTGTGGACCTGGCATTAGACCGCCAACTTCTATGGATTAGCACAGTTTTGTGTCCGCCTGCCTAAGGCAGGAAGATACATGGATCACTCTGTTCACTGTTGTTAACATTTGCCTGAGTCTGTTGTGAGTTTTTGGTCTGTTGTCGTGGAAAAGGGTTTAATTTTGCATGTAATATCCACATACTTTGATGGATTTAAACCAAATTGGGGTCACAGGTGCAATTAGCATGCCCTCCATTGAAAAGTTGGAATACTAAAATATAGCAGAGATTTATAATAGCGCCTTATGCTATTGGCCTCTAAGCGCTTTCACAAATGACCTGATCACTGGGCACAACATACCATAAACCCATTTAGCATTGCAAGGGATGCAGCAGATCGGCCAGCGCTTTCCCTTATCACAAAAACAGACAGCTTCCCAAATATCGAATGGGTAAATCGAGACAACAAGCGGTTAATTTCTTGTCCAGGAGACTTACAAGAAAGCTGAATCTCACAGGGCTCGAAAGCACACCTATACGCATGGATTAGCATACACTGGAGTTGATCGCTCTTACCTGATTGAGCTATCTTGTCCCCTGAAGTTAATTGGAACCCACTGGTTTTTGGAGTTAAAATGAAACCCTCATTTGTTTCTGAGTTCTAAAGTCCATTAAGCCATCATTTACAAACCACGATGGCAGGTTACACAAGCGGTCCGAGGACACGATGTATTTTTTTATACTCCTCTTCTGCCACTGGTCACCGAGGATATCCTCGATTTTTGTGTGTGCATTTTTGTGACAGTCATGTGTGCCAATGTTTTTGACAGTTTAAAAATACACCCCCCACACCCACACACAACAAGGTGAAATTACTTGTTTAATTACTTTGGTGCTTTAAATTCAAATTTGTACTTGATATAGTCAATGCAAAAGTGCAAAAAAATAATTAAAAAAATAAAATTTAAGCCAAATCATGATGGTGTGTAATAAATGATCATGTTGTACGACCACCGACACCTTCCCCTGCATTTAATTACAGCTACTGTCAATCCCTAAGATTTAGTAACGCGTCAAGAACATATAATGTTCATTTGAGTGCAACAGGGCCGTTAGTAACAATAGCTGCCATGTGAAACATCTGGCTGCCATACTCTTAAGATAACTCAATTTATTTTTTACCTTAACTCAGTGGCCCTAGTGAAATGGTTCCTAAGGTGACTGCTACCTAGAACCCATTTCAAAGAGCCACTGAACCAAGACTTGACATAATATGTGGCTTGAATAGAAATATGACCAAGGCAGCCATTGCACTTAATGACCTTCTCACACTTTCTTTTGATGCACCCACTATAAAGCACAAAAACATTACACTGAACTGATTTCCTTTACACAATTTTGAACCTGAAACATAATGCATTTCCCTTCTGAGAAGTGGAATGCCCCAAATTACCATAATAACACCACCGAAAAGAGAATGGTCTCGCCAGGACCCCAGGTCACACCCTGGTCGACCTTAGCTCTTCCTCAATCCTTTTTGGCTGTTAACAAGACGGACACGGGTAACCTGACCGCAGCTCTGCTAATGTACAGCCAAAATTAGCTGATGATTTTTGATACGGACTAGTGTTCACTCATACGTAATACTCCTACTACTACTACCACTCTATCTGGAAATATACTGGATTAATATATGGATTGATAAAGCACTTTCGGACGGAATAAACGAGACTTTGATTAACAAAAAAACCGGCGGAGAGCTCGTTTTTTGTATCCTTTTTTGCCGCCATTGCGGTCATGTAATCTGTGTAGCGGGAAACCAGTAAAACCAAGGCAGCCATTGACGCACGGTTGCTGCTTTGGATGCCTTTGACTATATGTTGCGTTTGTTATGTTATCTTGTTCTCGGGCTTGCTCGGATAACAATTGTAAATGTGTCTGGTGTGGCGTATTATTTGATTATTTACTTGTGGTACCGTATAAAAAATGTGAAAACTTGTTTTTGAAAAAAAATTCGTTAACCGTTCGTGACTCAGTTACCGAGTGGTGTTTGTGTCTTGACGTTTGCGTACCGGGAGAACTCCACGGCACGCTGGTTATGTTTCTTTAAATACGGTTTTTATTTGCGTCACGCTATTCCATTCTAGCACTCTCAACGCTCACGCCGTACTTATGGCGCACATTGCGCTCGCTGGCCCTGCCTCTATTCATGAGTGGGACCCCCACCCCTTATGTATCTTGCACAGGCTATGTTCCCTCCCCCCTCCCCCTCCCCTCCTGCCGCACCGACAGGTGCTCCGTCTTTCCGTCTCACGGACTTACGATCTCAGTTGGCAATCATTGATCATGGGTACGCCGCTCATGCTGCTTACACGGTAAAGGGGGGGGGTGGTGATCGGTCTCCGGCCCGGGGTGCGTCCAAGGCACTCGCTGCTGCTCTGGGTGCTCACGAAGGTGAGGTGGCTTCGGCTGCTTCGCGAAGCGTTGAGGGGTTGGCTTCGGGCCGACTCCTTTGGCGTATCAATCGCCGCTGGCTCGCCTGGTTCAACCCTAGGGGCTGCTCCGGTTCAGGCTGGCGCGTCTGCGCTGCCAACCCCCCAGGGGTGTTGGCGGCGGCGGGCATTCCGGTGGTGGTTCGTGGTGATGGTGGTGGCCAGGTCGCCCGGGCTGATCCATCGCCGTTGATGTCCCCACCTAACGGGGTTGCGGGCCCGGTGTCCTCGGCCTTCGAACCCGCGACCACGTAGCATCACTCGTGGTATGCACGGCAACCCTGGGCGTCGCTTCGGTATCGCCTTGTCGGGACGCCGCAGGTACTGGCTTCTCTTGCTACACAAACAACACACCCCGCATGATCTCTTGCTGAGTCCTGCTGCCTTGCTCATTTGGCGCCGCATGCTGTCCGGGCCCTTCGGGCTTGGGGAAGCGCGTGGCGCTCCGCTGGCTTGGCCTCCTCCGCAGACGCCCCAGCTTGACTAGGTTCGGCTCAGCCTCTCGCTTGGCGGGGAACGCTGCTGGGTTGCTAGTGCTGTCCGCCTGAAATCGCTTCCGCGGCGGGTCCGCCTTTGGGGGGGTACCCGGTGGGTGCCCCGCACTGGCGTTCCTGCGGGCAGCCGTCCGTGGCCTACCCCTGGCGGGACACATTACCCGCTGCAAGCCTACTCTCTCAGTTACGCTGCGTCCCCGACGTGGCCTATCATACCACCCCAGTCGAGCTGACTGCTGGGGGGGTCAGTCTGGTTTGGTCTTTTCGACCGGGTGCTCCCCGCTTGTCGGGAGCCCTCAGGCTATGGTCACCCCCGCCCTCCGTCCCCTCCGCCTCGGCTGCCCATACCGCAGGCACCAGGTCTGTCGGGTCGGTGCCGCATTTCTGACCCGGCTTCCGAGCCGGGCCATTTTCGCCAAAACGGCTGCAGCAAGTTTTTGTCTCCTTCTAGGAGCCATCCAGCTGCGCGTTACCGCCTGGTAACATGGGCCCAGGGCAGGGGCGTCTATAACCCCCGCTCCCTACCCGTCGGCTTACGTGCCTGGGACCTGGGGTGTCGTCCCCACACCTTCTCGGTCTGTACCCTACCCTGTAACCCCTCTCAGGGCGGGCTGGGGTGCGTCGACCTCGGGCCCTGCACCCCAGCCTACGCCAGTTGGTTTGGGCCCTGCGGGAGGCCTTGGTTTCGCCGCCCAGGTGGCGAACTACCTGGGCCTCCGCCTTCTTCCGCTGCTCCGTCCTCTCCGGGCTCCTACCAGCCGCAGACTTCCAACGTTTCGGAAGACAGCGCCGTTGGGGGGGCGGACTTTCCCCCCCAAAGACTCGGAGGTAGGTCACCCGGGTGACGCTCCTTCGCAGCCTTCGCCGTCTGCGGCAGCTTCGGAGCAGGAGGAGGTGACTCTCTTCCCGCTTCTGCACCCCCAGTTCTGCGTAGGGCGGCCGAGTCTTCTTGGCCTGTCTGCGCGCCCGATCGGCGTGGGGAGGAGGGACAGCTCAATTTGGGCTTCCCTATCCTCCTCCGGAACGTGTCCAGGCATTGACGCTTCCCACAGACGATATGTCTACTGTGGGAAGCGCTCCGGAGGTTACTCAGAAGCTCTCTTCGTTCCCGGTGAACCTTCGCCAGGTCTCTGAGAAACTGCTGAAGAGACTATGACTCCTCCTGAGACTCCCTTCCGACCATTCGATCTTGACTGGCAGCCCATTGCCAAACAGCAAGGGTGCTCCGCCGGCCTTCTCGCCCCTTCTGGGATGGACCAGCGGATCACCTAGACCTGGCGGTGGGTGACCTCTGGTATAAGACTAGGCGCTTTCTCCTCGATGACCTCAGCCCACGATATCAGATCCCCTCGGTGGGCGAGGTGGAGTTTTTTTGCTCCCCGTAAGCCTCTGACGCTTTGACTTCCTAGCCCCCTCGCTAGTGACTCTTCAGAACAGAGGCGTCAATTCGTTGGCGCGTCGCCTGAGCTTCTTGAGACGCGAGAACGCCTGCTGCACACTTCGCACCTTGAGCTCCGATCTCGCGTCGGAAGTCTCCAAGACCAAGCCCGAGTCGCGGGACGTCCTCTTCGGAGGCTCGTTCGGTGACTCACTGCTTGCGTCAGCGGAGCGTGTGGAGTCGGAGCAGGGCTCAAGGATGCTCAGGCGAAGATCTCCTCGCGGGGATCTTCGGCCAAGAGAAGAAGAAGCGATCCCGCTCTTCTTCTTCCAGCAGTTCCGCCAAGCAGGCGAAGCCGGCACCGCCTCAGCAACCCAAGAAGACCGCAGCTCCGGCCACTTCTATCCAGAAGTCCGGGGCCAGGCCGAAGACTCACCCACCTCCCAAAAGCAAGGCCCTGGGAGGGGGAAGAAGTCTTCGTCCTGAGGGCACGGCGGCCGCGGGACCTCTCCATCGGGAGAGGACCCTACCACATCCGGGGGCGGCCGCTTAAGTTCTTTACGCGCGGGAAGCAGCAATTTCAACGACGAATTGGGTGAGGAGTGGGGGGGACGGGCGGTACCGCATAGAGTTCACCGCGGAACCCCGCCGACTTCCCACCCTAGACCTACCCCCCTTCCGGGGGAACCGAAGAATCAACTTCTTCTGGACGAGGTCTCGGCGCTCCTGTCGAAGGGTGCCATCTCCCCAGTCGACCCTCCCTTCACCGAGGGGTTTTGGTCGACGTTCTTCTTGGCCCCCAAGAAGACCGGGGATTGGCGTCCCATCCTGAACCTGAAGCCTCTGAATCAGTACATCAAGCCGAAGAAGTTCAGGATGGAAACTCTCGCGTCGATCCTGCGCTGTCCTTTGAAGGGGAGCTGGGCGTCTTCTTTGGATCTGAAAGACGCCTACCTTCACGTCCCAGTCGCCAAATCCGACCGTCGCTGGCTCAGATTTCAAATCCAGGGCCAGTCGTTCGAGTGGACGTGTCTCCCCTTCGGACTTTCAACTCTCCCAGGGTCTTCACAGTTGTGACCCGGGAGGTGGGCGCATTCCTCAGGCGTCAGGGGGGCAACCTCTGCCTGTATCACTGACGACTGGTTGATTCTACAGGCCGTCGCCCCAGGCGACGGCCGACATTGCAGCCGTACCGTTCATGTCGTGCAGAGGTTGGGCTACATTGTCAACTTCGACAAATCAAGCCTTACCCTCCTCTCAGGACCTGAGGCATCTGGGTGCTCGGCTGCAACTGCTTTCCGGGCATTGCACAGCCGACGGCCGCGCGGAGTGGATGTCGTTTTGTTTCAG
The DNA here is from genome assembly GCA_023653785.1 of Ophioderma brevispina. NCBI lineage: Eukaryota > Metazoa > Echinodermata > Ophiuroidea > Amphilepidida > Ophiodermatidae > Ophioderma > Ophioderma brevispina. The sequence goes on along the minus strand of JAMKCH010004777.1, from coordinate 41,584 downwards.
GGAAGTGTTCTCCTTCGCATGTGCGCTTCTTGCCCCTCCTAGGTCCGCCCGCTCTCTACTTTCTTCGTCTCTGCAGGCCTTGATGGCCAGCCCTCGTCGACCGTGGTCCCGTATTGGTCGTCTTCCCATGAGGCTGCTTCAAATGCACCTCGAGCGGCACTACAGGCCGATAAGGCACCCAGATTCCCGTCTGATCCCGATCAATACAGGGGGTCGCGGTAACCCTGGCAAAATTGGGATCGTGCACGCGACGGGGGGAACCAAACCTGACTCAGGTTGATGGCGGGGGATAAAAAGTAGCTTTTTCCCAGCGTCGCGCGGGGGGTGGGCCTGTATATCTAATGAGTTGTCATCACGACGGACCGCGTCGAAAGATCGGTTGGGGGTTAGGTTAAGGGTCATGACCCTAGTACCGGTAGGCTCGCTCGGGGACGTCGGTACCCAGTACCGAGCCCACGGCCCAAATGTCATCGTCTCGAGCTGTGTGCAGTGGAACGAACCCTAAGCTCCTTCGTAGGTCGATGTTAACCAACTCAGTGTCCTAGTACAGTCGGACAACTCCACAGTGGTGCCTACATCAACCCGCAGGGCGGACTCGGTCGCGGCCCCTGTGCCTCGACCCATGCAACTCATAGCGTGGTGTCGGGACCGGGCCATCACGATGTCCGCATTACACATTTCGGGAGCCGTCAACTACCTTGCCGACGATCTGTCATGCGGCAGAATTACGGCCTTCGAGTGGATCCTGAACGCGAGATGTGGTACGGGAGATCTTCGAGCGGTTATATGTTCCTCAGATTGACCTGTTCGCATCGAACCTGAGTCACCAGCTCCCTCTGTACTACACCCGGACTCACGACGCACCCCGGGTGCGTCACGCAGGTCGACGCTCTGCGATAGACTGGTCGGGGTGCACGGCCTACGCCTTCCCGCCGATTCCGTTCTGCATCATGTAGTTTCGAAAATCGGGCGGGAAGCGTGCCTGTCTCCTCATCGCTCCCTTTTGGCCGAAACACCTTTGGTTTCCGGCAATGGTGGATCGCTTGCGGCTCTGCCGCTGCGTCTACCGATTCCGTCCGGACCTAGTATCCTTCCGACGGAGGGAGCGCCAGTTGTCGCTGGAGCATCTAGCGTTGCCTGCGTGGCCATTAATCGGGCAGCGATGCCGAGATTCTGTCTTTTCCGCAGAGGGCTGCCTCGCTCATATCGGCTGGAAGAAGGAAGTCCACCATGTACGCTTACCCTAAGCGTCTTGGACCCTACTTCCGCTGGTGTGAGCGAGAGAGTGTCTCCGACTCGAGCTTCTGTAGCCGAGATCGCTTACTTTCCCCCGACGCTTTGTAATAGCGTACTTGAAACCTCGACGGTTAGAAACTACAAGTCCGCTATCTTAGCGATCCAATAGAGTTTTTCGATGACGGATCTACCATCATGCGATGGTTTCGATCCGTCTCCTTCAGAGGGGATGTTAATCCAAGACCTCCGCCCAGAGAAGAAGGGTCCCTCTCTGGGATCTTAACCTGTCTTAGACTTTTTCGTGAAGCCCCCATTCGTACCTATGGCTGAGGCATCAACTAAAACATGTCACCCACAAACAGCTTCTTGGTCCGCTTCTCTCCTCTGGGAGACGATGCTCGGAGATCACGAATATCTTCTAGTGTCGCCGTCAGAATTCTCTCGGGACAGGGTCAATTGTTCTTCAGGCGGTTTTTGCTGGCAAAGAACGAGTCATCCTCATTCCCGACACAACAATTATCTTACCCCGACTTGCATGTCACCTTCGGTGCGGGAAGATCGCCTTTGGTGCCCGTCGGGCCCTTGAGTACTATAAACGTAAGACAGTCCTGCTCAGGGGCTCGAAGACTCTGGTTTTCTTAGCAACGCTTCCCCCCACGGGTACGCGTCAAAAGCGTACGATTGCTAGTTGGATTAGCGCTGTAATTAATGGTTCCAAAGCGGTGATAGGAGCTTCCCAATCTCGAGCCCATTCTGTTCGTAATAACACTTCCTCGTGGGCCGATCACCGCGGAATCAGCCATTGCCGAAAGTCTGCGGGGCTATGCGTGGAGGCTCCCACAACGTTTTCGTCGGTTATACTATCGAAACGTCGAAACTCCCCAAAGGAGAACGTTGCGAGGGGCAACCCTGCCAGAAAAAAAAACTAATTCTACTTCATATACATAAAGTCTCCCCTCCGGTTGCCGACTGTGGACGCTCGCCCCCCCCCGGAGGATTCCGTTTGTAAGGGTGAGCATCTATGTCCCCGACTTTTATACGATGTTAATACCTTTAGGTTTTTAACATATGTTGCTTTATGTTTAGTGCTGGGTATTGCCTTGGTGACATTCTGTTGGCTGTCTGGGAAATCATGCTCCACCGCCGGACTGGAGTGTGCTATGTGGTGTTGATTGAAAAATATTTCATCAAAACGGGGGTTAATGCATATGTTTCAGTCAACATTGTTGTAAAGGAGATCAGGTTTCAGTGTAAGATTTATTCAAAAAAAACACATTATGTTTTATTAAATCATCTAACTGAAGCCTGATTTCCTTCCAATGTTGACTTCCCCATTCCAGGCCCGCCCCCACAGCATGAAGGTACACGCGTCCGTGTGGCTTGAGCCAAAAACGGAAGTAAGGAAGAGGCTAAGGTCGACAGGGTGTGGACCTGGCGTCACTGGTCGAGGGACCATTTCTCTTTTAGGGTGTAGTATGGTTAATTGGGGCATTCCACTTCTCAGAAGGGAAAAAATGCAATGTTTCAGGTCAAACATTGGAAGGAAATCAGGCTTCAGTTAGATGATTTATAAACATAATGTGGTTTTGAATAATATTCGTCTAACTTCAATAACTTCAGATTTATTACTGAATCAAAATGGCATCACAAAAACCTAGGATTCAAAACTGAAAGTAAGTAAAGTATGATCTGTTAGGACATTGGATTATCTTGCTCTGTATTACATAAGAAACAATCACACCAAACCTTTGTGCATTAGGGTATCTGCAACGGAGTTAACTTAACATGCTGCAGAGGTTGTTTTTAATCACCACCCTGACTTGTACAAGGGCATGCAGAAAGGTTTCTTTTGTATCAAAAATTTTTTTGTGAGCCTGGTGCAAATATCCAGGTGATTTATAATGTTGTAGTTATATAACTGCCATTATCCTGGTGGTCTCTTTCTGTGTGTGTGGTTGTCTCTATCTCTGTCGACTGACAGCGTCTATTTTTTCGGACACGGAGGGTTGCACTTTCCTGAAAATTGGTGGGTTGGGTGGGTGCCCATTGACTGTACAAAGACTTAAGTTTGTATGGTTAGTGGATCAAAGTCTCAGGGGGGGTCATTCAACGTGTTAAAAGGAGGTCAAATGGTTCAACGTTGGTGTATGGAACATGAAATGTTGAAGCCAGGTGATCCGAAACCCAGGGACGCCTAGTTTATTAACAAAATTTTGCGTGTTATGGATTCTGCGAAAGCATCTATGATAATGTCAAAGTTAATTTCATTTGCTTCCTCCCGCTCTATGCTTAGAAATGCCAAAGCACTGAGTATGCTTGTCCCATTGTAGATCTCAGGTATGTCAGGATCAGTTCAGCTTGCTAAATGAACCTCTCGCAAGCTAGAAGTTTGAAATGAAATGACAACTGTAAGCATGATTGAATAGCCATTCGGAAGAAAAACATATATCGCCAGGCTGTACAATTAAATCGCAGGCGGGTCTCCGGATTGTTTGATGGAAATTCTTCTCTAACTTCTCAATAACATTCTACAGTCCATCACTTAAAGCAGAGGTCCTTTCCATCTATGTCTGAACTGTAAAATTCACCCACTTGAGTGCGGCTTTGTCTAATCTGGACCTCATTGCCATCGGAAAGAAAAGAAGTCCTGTCTAATCGAATAAGAATCGAAATCTGTCATTCAGGTCTCTCAATAGCTTGAATCTGTCCTCGATTTCTCTTGAAAGCCTATTCTACCAGCTGTTCTCATTACCCTCATGATCTCCTTGCGCCTCTTTTTCCGGGGCATTTTCCTATTTTTTGTCTCCAAACCTCTACCCCCACTCTTGGCAGAGCTTAATTCTGGGTTTGAACGCATCATTGCATTACCATTCCCTGTTCTCCATGAAGTGTTTTTGCAAGGACTGTATATCACATCCTGCACTATAGAAGTTCATGCTGGGATCTGCAATCCCTTTTGGACGCGATCAAGTCCAAGAACCAAATGGCAAAATGCAAGTAAAGCTATGAAATCAAAAGTGAGGATGTAACAACTGATTTGCCATCACTCCTTGTGTACAGCGGTAGCTCCGTATCATCCAAAATGGCTTCCAGAAGATCCACAAGATCACCTAGGTGCTTGTAAATTGAACGCGAGCTCCATCTTGTCTCACTTTGCAACTTCATGCTTGCTAACACCTAGAGCGTCCTAAGCTTCTCTCACCGTTGAGTTGGTTGAGTGACACTAGAAAAAAGAATGCAGAAATGGATCCCGGTTACCCAATAATGTCGTGGTGCAGAGGATCCACACTAGGGCATGGACACGGCATATAAAGGTGCATTTTCGGGATTCGGCACACCTGTTTTATCATGTTCAATAGATATCCTTGAGAAAATTATTCACAAACCTTTTTAGCCGGGATCCCGAAGTTTGCAGTTTTGTGTTATGAGACAAAATGCCTTGTTTCCCACGGTCCCATAGGCCACTATGCTTTAATTTTTGTCCTTTTATGGGACAGAAATACAAATCGCCAATTTCTTACAGACACCAATCAAATCTGCACGTAAGATTTGGCACAACACATGGGATTACTGATGTGAACGGTTCAGATGATGAAAATCTCAACTTTTTTTTGAGGTAAGTCGGGGGGGGGGGGGGGGCGAGGCTGTGGATCAGAAATGCCCCTTTTAAGGCTAGGGTTGTCACAGTTCAAAAAATATTATTTTGTCATCTGTAGTCAGATTCGTTGGTGGACACCAAATTGTGGCCTGACAAAGTTTATTTATGTCAACATAACAGACAATCATATTATATTTTTGATTTGTTTCCCTTTTCCTTTTAGGCTGTGTGTCTTGGTCTACAAGTTGGTGTGTGATTGAGTTTGCAAGGAATGTCCTAGGATGAAGGATGCTACACTCCAGAAGAATTTGAGAAGACGTCACACAAAGTGGTAAGCTTGAGTTTGAGTTGTCCATATTGCAGTAGTTCTTTATAAATATTAAGTCAAAGGAAGTGAATTACTTTGTAACAGATTTGTTAAATTCTTGAGTGCTTTTGTATGGAGAGATTACCCATTTTCATAAAATTGCCAATTTTTGTAAAGTAGTTTATGCTTTTTGTCTCAATTTACCACATTTGTTATAAAGGAAACATTCATTAATCTACAAGCACCATTGTATTGGCATCATATCTGTTGAATTTGGCAACCTTGGCTAATTTGTTCCCCTTGGCTTGAAAAAGCAGTTGGGTGATTTTTTGCGGGTTAAGGCGCATGGTCCGTACGTATGTATTGTGGTTCAGTTTGGTGAGGGTTTGGTTTTGGTTTCATTTTATTTGAAAAGTTGTGAAGTCTCCGATTGTGTGAAAATATCGGATCAAAAATTGATAATGATAAAATGGATGATTTACGCCAATATTAAATTGGTCTCGCTATGAGTTTTAAAATTTGGGCTCGACTGCGTCTCGGCCAAATTTTTGCAACCAAGCCGGACCAATTAATCTGGGCTTAATCGATCCAATTTTATATCAGGACTGAGGTTAAGGTTGTAGTAGGGTTCCTTCATATGTGGATGATGTCAAAGGTCATGGACCAAGGTCAAAGGTCATCTGAGGTCATGGTCCTACTGCCATTTGCAGGGGTTAACGCAAGTTTTATTTCTTGTATTTTTTTTTTTGCCATGCACAGGAATTTTTCCCTTTAATGGGAATTATTGATTTTTTTGTTTGCCCAAATGTATACATTTCATTTAATTTTCTTGCCACCATTATTGGGACATTTTATGGCGTAATTTACATGCCCTGTTCTAACTCCACAATTTTGTGAATGTTTCTGTCACTTATACTAGCTTTCAATGTACCCATCTTTTTGAACAATTTCAGATAGATTGAGATGCCAGCAGAAACACACACGGGTCACATGGGTGGTACCATGCGCCTGGGTAAGAGGCCCACACTATTCAAGACAGAGAAATCTGTACTAAGTATGTATCTTAGATAATTGCTTTTATTGTATTTTTAACCAAAATAAGTGGATGTCAAAGGTGGCACTCTTATCCTCTCTTTTTAGCCCCTTTTGGTCTCCACTCTCTCTCACAGGTATGTTTTTAATGAGGTAAAATTAAAATCGAAAAGGAGATGGCATTTTAAAAGGATGACCATTTTTTGTTTTATATTATTGGACCTATGAGTAGAGTAGGCAAGCGCTGGTTATATAATGCCAATGGCTTTGTTTTTTTGCTTAATTTATTCTATACCCTGGGTCTACATTCAGAGAGAAAACAAAAGTATTCCCTGTCTTCCTATGGCTCTGCAGGAGTAAACAAGTAAAAAAAATTTTGGATGCCTGGACCTGTGTCTGTACGTTGTGTGTCTATGGATGCATGTCTGTCATTTTATCCACAAAAAAAAAGAAGAAGTTATCGGCTACTTTCTATAGTTGGGTAACAAGAATTCAGCCGACCCATTGCGCGTTGACTAATTTGACGGGTGCAGAACAAATATCGGCGTGAAGAATAATCTGTTTAGGCACCTGTTAAACTTGTTAAAACCGAAAGTTTACTTTTCAGGAATTAATGTGACTGAGTCGAATATTGATATATGTTTTGTTTGAACATGCCCGCCCATACTATACATTCAACGCAATCACTTTGGATCCGCGCCGCGCTGATTGGCAAGCAGACATAAATGAAGTTGCTGGTCGCTAATTATGCCCCTGGACTTACTTTTACCAAACTTGATTTGTGTAGCTTATCACATGAGCTACTACCCATGTCATTCAGTCAATTGTGTTGACTATAACCCCCGGGCACTACAATCTAGGTTAAATCAGTCTGATTGGCCTCATTACATGGCAACAGGTGAGATCATAGCCTTATGAGGGACGTAACAATCAAACTAGCGCTTGTATATCTCTGTGTAAACCATCACCATTATTCTTGCAAGTATCTCTGATTTGTTCCTTTTTTGTTTTTTTTTTAAAAAAAAAAAACATTGTATTCCTTCAGGGTTACCAATCAAAATAATGCTCCAGATGCCAAGAGATAGGCAGGTTAGTGCCCAGGAGGTTAAAGGCATATCGTGGATTTGCTAAATCAGGAAAAATCAAACAAAAAAACCATCAAAAAATCAGATTTTTGCAGTCGTAACAAGTACGAGTTATCCTAACAACCCTGCAAATGATAAGACCGAAGCAACCTAATAAGGACAAAAATCAAAAAATCAAAAATTTTAGTCAATACTGTCCGTACGGACACTTTCTACATTAACGTAATTGATTGAATGGAGAATCGTAATTTGGAACATGCTGGTTTCTTACTTTTCTGTCAAATTTGCACTTGGAAAAATACTTATGAGGAATTTATAGACTTATCCTTCCACTTTTAAGCTATTCCTGCAAATTTCAATTATTTTGACCCTTTCTGCATAAATCACTGATAGTGTCTTGAAAGTAGCACTTAGGCCCCACTTGAGGTATTAATGTAATATGATTTTACTCCTTTCCTTTGTTTCCTCCATTTCAGGAACTCTGTATGCTAATGTTTCCAAGTGAGGAGCGTCACAGACACAGATATGAGGTATTGAGACAGGAAAACTTCAATTCATCATCCAAAAAAATTAAAAAGGAAGGGGAAGAAGGAAAAATGTTCATCAAATAACTATGTAAATCTTAAGTTTATATCAGGAATGTTATTAATTTAAATGTTCCTCACCTTGTTGTTCAGGGAGGTTGTTTTTAATTAATCTAACAAACATGTGAAAATATACAACAGTAAAAAAAAATATGAGAAGTTATGCACTACCTAAGAAAGGTTCATGGTTCCACTGTGTGCATACTCAGTAAACATCTCTTTTGTATAAGGCCACGAAATAAAAGAGTTTGTCTCAGAAGATCGCAAGCATTTTGTTTGAAACTGGTCTTAAGCGCATTATTTTTTTATTTAGGTTTTTCTCCGAAAGTTTTTTTGAGTGTAATTTCAGGAAAAAAAAAACAAAAAAAAAATGAAAAAAAAAAAGGTGCGGGAAAAATGAACTTAAAAAACAATCCTGCCCATTTGCATTAGCAATTTCTCCAAAAAAAATCTTTTGCATTTGCTTTATCAATTTCTGTGACAATTTTTATTTGCCTAACATTTCAATCAATTGCACTTATATAGAGCCTTTCACCACCAGTGATGCCAATAGTGTGTTTCTCTCATGTCCTTGTTTGATCGGGTCGCCTTAGCGACCCGTCTATAGAAACCACTGCTTTCAAAATTGCGAAGGAGTCTATTTCTATAGCTGCAAGGTCATTTCATTTAAATGGTTTACTTTATGAAAAAGATCTACGTCCTACTATTAATTTGGAGTTTTAAGTGTTGGGTGTCTGTAATGCGTTGCAATTTCAGACAAAGATACATCATTGCATGTTTGAAATGGCCGTAAAAAGCATTTCTTTGATTTTAGTCTCTGAGAAGACTTGCTTTTGATGACGGAGTTTGGTAAAGTTTGCCAGGGATAGATAAAGGGGGATAACAATAGGAGAGTTGTAAGTAAGAAAATTGATCAGGCCCACTAGAGTTATAGAGTTATACTACGCAATGATTGAAGCTTTTACTATGCTATTGTGTTGATAGTATTAGGCATAAGACGAAGTTATAGGTAACATCTTTATTGAAAAGACAGGAAGGTGTAACCTACATTAAATTAAAGATTAAAATTTGAGGATTCAGTTTTAACACATTTTGCCGCCCATTGTGCGCTGATAGGAAGGTGATGTTGTAACCTATGTTAAATTAAAGCTTATAACTTGGCCGGATTCACTTTAAAACATTTGTGCCAAATTGGCGTTTTTTTCTATTGTATTATTTGAAATGATAGGAAGGTGATAACTATGTAAATTATAAGCCTTTATAACTTGGGGATTCAGTTTTTTTAACACATTATTGCCCGCCCAATGGGCGTTTTTCTCTTTTCTTGATTTGAAATGACAGGAAGGTTTTGTAACCTATGTGTAAATTAAGCTTATATTGGGGATCAGTTTAACACCTTTTGCCACGCCCCCAATTAGGGCGTTTTTTCTATTTCTATTTGAAATGAAGGAAGGTGTAACCTATGGTAAATTAAAAGCTTATCAACTTGCGGGATCAGTTTTTAAACCATTTTGCCGCCCAATTGGGCGTTTTTTCTATTTTTATTGAATGCAGGAAGGTGTAAAAAAAAAAACCTATGTTAAATTAATTAAAGCTTATAACTTAAGGATTCAGTTTTAACACATTTTGCCGCCCAATTGGGCCGAGTTTGGTTGAATTTTCTTTATTGAAATGGATAGGAAGGCGCTAACCTATGTTAAATAAAGCTTATAACTTGGGGATTCGGTTTTAACACATTTGGCCCCGCCCAATTGGGCGTTTTTTTTATATTTTCTTTATTTGAAACGGACCGGCACTCTGAAAGGTGCTAACCTATGTTTCATTAAAGCTTATAACTTGGGATTCATTTTTAACACATTTTGCGCCCCAAGTGCGCGTTTTTTTTCTATTTTCTTTGAGTGAAATGATAGCGAAGGCCCGTAATAACCATGTTAAAATTAAAGCTTATAACTTGGAGATAAGTTTTAACACATTTTGCGACCAATTGGGCGGTTTTTTTCTATTCCTTTATTTGAAATGACAGGAAGGTTGTACCTATGTTAAATTAATTAAAGCTTATAACTTATGGATTCAGTTTTAACAATTTGCGCCCAATTGGGCGTTTTTTTCTAGTTTCTTTATTTGAAAGACAGGACAGGAAGATGTAACCTATTGTTAAAAAATATTTAAGCTTTATAACTGACGAGATTCAGATTTTAACACATTTTGCCGCCCAATCTGGGCGTTTTTTCTATTTCTTTATTTGAAAGACAGGAAGTGAACCTATGTTAAATTAATTAAAGCTTATAACTTGGGGATCGTTTTTTTTTTTTTTTTTGCGGTATTTTAACACCCATTTGCCGCCCAAAATTGCCGGCGTTTTTTTCTATTTCTTTATGTGAAATGACAGGAGGGCCTAACCTATGTTAAATAAAGCTGATAACTTGAGGATTCATTTTAACCATTTTGGCGCCCAAATGGGAGTTTTTCTATTTCTTTATTTGTGAAAATGAAAGGAAGGCGTAACCATCGTAAATTAAAGCTTATAACTTGGAGATTCAGTTTTAACACATTTTGCGCCCAATTGGGCGTTTTTCTATTTTCTTTATTTGAAATGACAGGAAGGGTAACCTATGTTAAATTAATTAAAGCTTATAACTTAGGGTTCAGTTTTTAACACATTTTGAGCCCAATGGGCGTTTTTCTATTTTCTTTATTGAAAACGACAAGGAAGAGTTGTAACCTATGTTACATTAAAGCTTATAACTTGGAAATTCATTTTAAACATTTGCGGCCCCAATTGGGCGGTTTCTATTTTCTTATTGAAAGGACAGGAAGGTGTAACTATGTCAAATTAAAGCTATAACTCGGGGATTCGGTTTTAACACATTTTGCGCCCAATGGGAGCCTTTTCTAGTTTCTTATTTGAAATGACGTAAAGGTGTAACCTATGTTAAATTAAGCTTATAACTTGGGGATTCAGTTTTAAAACCACATTTTGCGCCCATTGGCGTTTTTCCTATTTTCTTTATTGAAATGACAGGGAAGGAGTTTTGTAACCTCTGTTAAATTTAAAAGCTATAACTGGAGATTCAGTTTTTACACATTTGCGCCAATTGGGCGTTTTTCTATTTTCTTTTTGAAATGACAGGAGGTGTAACCTATGTTAAATTTTCCAGCTTATACCTTGGGATTCAGTTTTAAAACATTTTGCGAACCAATTGGGCGGTTTTTCTATATTTCTTGATTTGAAACGACAGGAAGATGTAACCTATGTTAAATTAAAGCATTTAAACATTGGAGATTCAGTTTAAAATTTGGCCGCCCATTTGGGCGTTTTTCTTATTTCTTTATTTGGAAAAGGACAGGAAGGTTGTAACCTATGTTAAATTAAGCTTATAAACTCGGGGATTCGGTTTTAACAAATTTGCGCCCAATTGGGCGTTTTTCTATTTCTGATTTGAATATGACAGGAAGCTGTAACCTATTGTAAATTAAAGCTTTATAAATTGAGGATTCATTTTTAACACATTTTGCGCCCAATTGGGCGTTTTTTTTCTATTTTCTTTATTTGAAATGATAGGAAGGTTAACCTATGTTAAATAAAGCTTTATAACTTGGGCATTCAGTTTTAAAAAATTTTGCGCCCAATGGGCGTTTTTTTCTATTCTTTATTTGAAATGACAGGACGTTGTAACCGATGTTAAAATTAAAGCTTATAACTTAGGGATTCAGTTTTAACACATTTTGCGCCCAATTGGGCCGTTTTTCTAGTTCGATCTTTTGAAACGACAGGAAGATGTAACCTATGTTAAAATTAAGTATAACTTGGGGATCAGTTTTAACACCATTTTGACTACCAATGGGGTTTGTTCTATTTTCTGTATTGAATACAGGAAGGTTGTAACCTGTTAAATTAAAGCTTATAACTTGGGGGGATTCGGTTTTTTTTTTTTAACAAATTTGCCGCCCAATTGGGCGTGTTTTCTATTTTCTTTATTTGACATGACCAGGACGTTTGTAACCATGTTTAAATTAAAGGGCTTCTAACTGGGGATTCAGTTTTAACACATTTTGCGCCCACTTGGGGTTTGTCCTATTGTCTTATTTGAAATGACAGGAAGGTGTACTATGGTTTAAATAAAGTTAGACACTATTTGTGAGGATCAGGTGTAAACAAGGTGCTGGTCTAAGGGCAATCTTATGCTCGATTATCAAAAGCTTTTAAATCAGTTATGAGATTTCTTTTATACACGTTTCTGAATAAAAGGGCAACTTAAAAAACTAGAAAACCATCTACTCATTAAATGCTTTTTAATGTTGACCTTCTTATTTTTGTAAAAAGTAGGCCTGCGCCGACACGACACAGTTTTTTTTAATACTTGTTTAAATTAGTTGTATTGAACTGAAAAGGCTATTCTATCCATGCCTTTGCACCCACATACCATTTTTAGTCAATCTTGATTAATCAGAAGACCTTATGGCACCATGATTCGCATGCGTGTTTTTATGGTCAAACTTTTGGTTAAAATGTTGTCTAGCTGTTTAGTGCAGTGATGGATCAAGTTCATCAGGAACTTATTGTGGGGTAACAGATGAGGTCAAGGTCATTTAGAGGTATTTGACCACCTTTGTGAATGACCTATTTGGGACGCTTCTTGTCCCTATTTTTAATAAAATTGGACTTTGTAAATACAGCTTACTAAGTGATAGTATTTCTTTTAAGTTTGCCATTATTTTTAGAATATACCTAAAGCCATCTGTGTGTGTGTTGTTTCTGACAAAAAGGTTGAGAAGACAGGACTTATCAAAGTCATGTCTAAAACGGTCAAAATTGACGTCGTGACATTGTAAAAATTTAAAATCCTGTTTTGAACTAGGTCAAAAATTTCTTTGGATCAAATGCTTGCTAGTAGATTGGTCTTTCTTTAGCAGCCAAAATGGCCATAAGAATATATGTCTAAATAGAAATTTAAAAAGGTTTATTTGCCCTACTCCTAGTGTTTGTCTATAAGAGCTTCGCTTCAAGCCTGCCTTATTTGTCAATTTCGGGCGTTAGTGTGTTTTTAGGCAGTGATCGCAGCATTAAAAAAAACACAGCGTTGATTTCATAGCGCTGGCATATGCGCACACATAAAGGTGGTAGCAAAATACATTACACAAAACATCGTTTGTGCACATGGGAGTCCTGACTTAAGGAAGAGATAAATGGACTTATAGCACTGAATTCTTCATTTCCAGCTGGTGTACTAATTGGCATTACTTGCCTATTTCTTTTTATAGGTAAACCTGCCATGGTAGAAGAATTTGAGAAGCGAGGTATGACAGTTTGGGGGACACAAGTTGAGGACGGGAGAGGATGGAAATCATGGAATTGGATGGTACTGTCAGAGTGACTAGAAATTTGTACTAACTTGTCAGGCAGTGGCTGACATGAAACATAGTTTACCAAGACACATAGTTTATTTTAGATATTTTTTATATGTATTTTTTTACTAGTCACAGTCTTCGGGTCTTAACTATTGACTTCAAGGCCAACTCTTTGTGTCTCCCAAATGGACAATTTGCAATGTTATGTTTTTTTAAATTCTGGTTCCTTAAACCCAAAAAAAATGAAAAAAGATATATAAGTAATTTAATTATATACTGCAGGGAACTCCTTTTAGTAATGACAACACAGTGAAATGTGGGGGGAAAGACTTGGCTACAGAAAAATGATTTAATTCCCAGTAAGATAGCAATGTTTCCCAAGGAGGATCCAAATGTACCCATTATATTACTTCCCTTCAGCTAACAAAAACGTTCCCAGAAGGAAGATTTACCCAGATTTTGCTATTTTTTTGATGCTTATAATACACAACAGAAGTTGTGGACAGTCCATTCTGTGTTATTAACATATTTTCTTTTGAATAAAAAGTAAGCCAAAGAGTCTGATTCTTTCTTTGTTCTGGAATCACAATGTAAATTAATGTGACTCCTTGACTAAAATAAAAGTCCAAGCAGAAGAATGCCAATCTTCCGATTTTAATCGGAAATCCGAATTTTTTACATTTCTGGGATTTTAAAGGAAAAAAGAAAAATTTCTAATTTTTCAGATTTTTTACTTGTTCCGATTTTTTTTGATGTTTGATCGTAGATAGATGAAGATTTTTACGAATTCTTGGTTTATCATAATCTGATCTCTCAGACTCTGATGCACTCAAAAAGTAACATCGGAACATCGGTATAGTACATGGTTGCGTACATCGCGATTTTGTATAAGAGACTAGCTATAATGCAAAGCATGTCACCCCGGCATGCAAGCTGCTTCTATCGGAAAAAATAATACAAGCGACAAAATGAACATGCAAAATTGAATTTACAAGCTTTGGAAACAATTTAAAAGACATCGAGAAGTAAAGACCAGTTTCAATAGCGTTTACTCAAAGAGAGAAAGGCGATTATAACTTTGCAGTTTACATTAGGAAGACCACTTCATTGGTAGGTTGAAAACAGTGTTAAGTGACGGCAAGTCTTCAAAAATTTTGTCCATTGCTGCAATTTTGATAAGTGATCAAATTGCATGTTGCCAACTGCGAGTAGCGTCACTGATGCCAAGGAAATGAATCTGCAAAGGAAAGCCCCAAAGAGTTGTCTGTACATATCATTATGTTACTTGGCCTTTTTTAATACCGAAGTTGAATTTGATATCAAAACAAGATGACTATAGTGAGTGATTTGGAACGTCCCAGAACTAAGGCTTTAGCCCATTCTTCACATTACAGTTAATTTTTAACTCTTTTGGAATGATATTTTACTCTCGAAATGGTCTTTCCTGTTTAGCTCTAAATGGCAGAGAAAACCCCTCTAAATGTGCAGAAGAAACCCTGGACCCCCGGCCGTTAGGGGGGATACTCCGGTGCTTCGCTCCCTCCGTTCGGCATTTTCAGATTTTGTTTCAAACTCCCATTGCATCTTGGTCAAGATAATAGCACAGATTCTTCCAAAGTTGTTCACAGTATTAAGGATAACAACTCCCAAATAAACCAGATTGTGGATTACATTCAATGGCACGTTTTCTCCATGTCAAATATAATGTGCATGTTTGTGTACGATTCTCCACACAGACACACCCATACTTTGTCGGAGTCCAGTATCACCCCGAGTACCTGACAAGACCCATGAAGCCCTCGCCTCCCTACCTAGGCCTCATTCTTGCTTCATCAACCGACTAGCCGTCGTATACATCGCAAAAGGATGTCGCCTCTCAACCCCGTAGCTCTTTCAGCGGATGTGGAAGTCGTCGGATACAGAAGAGGAAATGGCTGAACTGTTAGACAGTTCCAGTACCTTGAGTCTCTAACAGACAGCCCACAAGCTCAGCAGCATCAGGCTTCGTAGGGTCCATGAATAAAATGGAGTGATTTACTATGGCAAGTCTTGGTCCCTAGTGACATTTCACAAAATAATCTCTTTAAAACCTTTGTTCAAAAGATCTTAGTAGTAATATCATGATAAATAAACAAAAAATTAGTGATCTGCAAAATGACCGTCGGGTTAGTGGTTTAACCCAGCTGCAAAAATAGTGTCATTTTCCAATAACGGTCATTTAGATTTAAATATTCATGGCCAGGCTAGTCTGTAGTCAAGTCTGTTGTGTTAACGTTCGAATTGCGTAAGAGCGCACTCCTACCGTTTAAGTCTTTGAAACGGATCTAGCATCCGGAAGTGAAGTGATGCGTTTTTAATTTGCCGTTGCTTGTGTTAGGTTGGCATGTCCTACCCCCCTGGAGTTGATTGTACTCAGAACTAAGATGTATTCAGAAATGTGTTGCCAGTAATGCATTCATGCTCAAAGTCAATGTTTTTGTGCTCCACTACTGTGGTGAACATATTTGATTTTCTTCAAGGGGGGGGGGGGGTCCTAGATAAAGAGGAATAAGCCAAATCGGCAATTTAACTTCCGGCGGTAACTTTTTTAGGACTCCTGACCTATGACCCGGCAATATTTCAGGAAATTGTCTTTCATAATTTTGAAAAATAGACTAAGATTTTATTTGATATTTAAAAATAGAAAACATGTTTTAC
Organism: Ophioderma brevispina; assembly: GCA_023653785.1. Classification (NCBI taxonomy): domain Eukaryota; kingdom Metazoa; phylum Echinodermata; class Ophiuroidea; order Amphilepidida; family Ophiodermatidae; genus Ophioderma; species Ophioderma brevispina. The sequence goes on along the minus strand of JAMKCH010004777.1, from coordinate 25,696 downwards.
TCTAGCCAAATAATTTACGCATTTGATTTTGTATTGGCTTATCTATTGTGGAAAGTTATACAAAATATAACTATTAAACCTCTTGAGTTGTCAAAGGTCAGGAGTCCCTAAAAAGTGGCAAAACCTTCCCGCAATGCATCATAAATCGGTCAATGCCCGATGTCGCTTATTGAGTTGACCTCAGCTCAAGTCCTCCCCACTTAATCCCACCAGATGCAAGTTTGGTAGTATATAGAAACATTTTATTCTGCTCATTTCATTACAAGGACTGAACTCTTTCTCAATTGATCATACAAACAGAGATAAAAAAAATTAGATCTACCAGTAACCTATGTTAAATTAAGCTTATAAACTCGGGGATTCGGTTTTAACAAATTTGCGCCCAATTGGGCGTTTTCTATTTCTGATTTGAATATGACAGGAAGCTGTAACCTATTGTAAATTAAAGCTTTATAAATTGAGGATTCATTTTTAACACATTTTGCGCCCAATTGGGCGTTTTTTTTCTATTTTCTTTATTTGAAATGATAGGAAGGTTAACCTATGTTAAATAAAGCTTTATAACTTGGGCATTCAGTTTTAAAAAATTTTGCGCCCAATGGGCGTTTTTTTCTATTCTTTATTTGAAATGACAGGACGTTGTAACCGATGTTAAATTAAAGCTTATAACTTAGGGATTCAGTTTTAACACATTTGCGCCCAATTGGGCCGTTTTTCTAGTTCGATCTTTTGAAACGACAGGAAGATGTAACCTATGTTAAAATTAAGTATAACTTGGGGATCAGTTTTAACACCATTTTGACTACCAATGGGGTTTGTTCTATTTTCTGTATTGAATACAGGAAGGTTGTAACCTGTTAAATTAAAGCTTATAACTTGGGGGGATTCGGTTTTTTTTTTTTAACAAATTTGCCGCCCAATTGGGCGTGTTTTCTATTTTCTTTATTTGACATGACCAGGACGTTTGTAACCATGTTTAAATTAAAGGGCTTCTAACTGGGGATTCAGTTTTTAACACATTTTGCGCCCACTTGGGGTTTGTCCTATTGTCTTATTTGAAATGACAGGAAGGTGTACTATGGTTTAAATAAAGTTAGACACTATTTGTGAGGATCAGGTGTAAACAAGGTGCTGGTCTAAGGGCAATCTTATGCTCGATTATCAAAAGCTTTTAAATCAGTTATGAGATTTCTTTGTATACAACGTTTCTGTGTCTAAAAGTGCAACTATTAAAACAAGAAAACCATCTTACTCCTTTAAATGCTTTTTAATGTTGTTCTTATTTCTTGTAAATGATGAATGGCGACCCGTACACAGTTTTTTTTTTAAATTACTTGTTAATTAGGGTATGACTGAAGGCTATTCTATCCACTGCTTTGAACAACAATACCATTTTAGGTTCATTCTGAGTAATCAGTAAAGACCTATGGCACCATGATTCGTGAGTGTATATATGTGTCAAACATTTGTTAATTAACTGTGTCTAGCATTTTAGTTGCAGTGATGGATCAAGTTCATCAAGGGGAACTTATGTGGGGTAACAGGATGAGGTCAAAAAAACAGGGTCATTTTAGGGTCATGTGACCACTTTGTGACGACCGATTTGGGACCGCTGTCCCTATTTTTATAAATTGGAGCCTTTGCAGTTCAACACAATATAATTGGATTTTTCTTGCCCTTATTTTAGAATATTACCAAAAGCCATCGTGTTGTGTGTGTTTCTGACCAAATGGTGAGAAGAACAGATTATCAAAGTTCATGGTGGTCTAAAAACTGTCAAAAATGACGTTGACGTTACATGTAAATTTCAAATCCATGGAACTAGGTCAAAAATTCATTAGAGATCAAATGCTTGCTAGATTGGTCTTTAGCAGCCAAAAGGGCCATAGAATCTACTTGTCGAAATAAGGATTGAAAAAGTGTTTATTTGCCCAATTCTAGTGTTTGTCTATAATAGCTTCGTTCAAGCCTGCTTTCCGTATTTGTCAATTTCTGGACGTTAGTGTGTTCTGCAGTGATAGCAGCATCAAACCACTAACACGGTTGATTCATAGCGCTGGCATATGCGCACACATAAAGGTTGGTTAGCAAAATACAACACAAAAAATCTGTCTGTGCCACATTGACGTCACTGACTTAAGGAAAGATACCATGGACTATAGCACATGAATTCCTGTCATTTTCAGCTTGTACTAATTGCATATACTTGCATTTCTTTGTATCAGGGTAAACCTGCACAATGGTAGCAGGAATTTGAGAAAGCGAGCGAGGTATGAAGTTGTGGGACACAGTGAGACGCGAGAGAGGATGGAAAATAATGGAATTGGATGGTACGTCAGAGTGTATCGAAATTTGTACTATTACTTGTAAGGGCAGTGTCTGACAAAACATAAGTTTACCAAATCAAACATAGTTTATTTTCGATGATTTTTTATAGTATTTTTACTAGTCAGCTTCGGGTCTAACTCTGACGTCAAGGCACTATGGTGTCTTCCAATTGACAATTGCAATGTTATTTTTTTAAATATTCTGGTCCTAAACCCAAACAAAACCAATGCAAAAGCTATATTAAGTAATTTAATTATATACTGCAGGAACCCTTTATAGTAAGGATCAACACAGTGCACTACGGGGGCCTGCCAGAAGAAAGGATTGAATCCCAGGAAGATCGCAATGTTTCACAAGTGGATCCAAATTTACATTATTTCTTACTTCAGAACCAAACTTTGTATCAGAAGGAGATTCCCAGAGTTCGATTTTTTGCGGCCTTGATTAAGTACCACAATCAAAGTTTGTGAACACAGTCCATGCTGTGTTATTAAACATATTTTCTTTGAATAAAAAGTAAGCCAAAGAGTTGATTTTCTTTGGTTCTGGAATCACAATGTAAATAATTGTGACTCCTGACTAAATAAAAGTCATCAAGCAGAGATGCCAATCTTACGAGTGTAATCGGAATTCGATTTTTTTTACATTTCTGGGATTAAAAGACGATTTTTTATATGTTAGATTTTTACCTTTTTACGATTTTTTATGTTTGATTGAGATTGAGATTTTTAACGGAAGTCTTGTTATCATAATTGATCTTCAGACTCTGACTGCACTCAAAAGACATCGGAAAATCGGTATATTAAATAGGTTGCGTACATCGCGATTTGTTTGTATAAGCGACTGCATAAATGCAAGCATGTCACCCGGTATGCAGCCTGGCTCTATCGGAAAAAAGACTGACGAAAGCGGACCAAATGAACATGCAAATTGCAATTTTTACAAGCCGTGGAAAAATTTAAAAGGATCATCGAGAGAAGAAAGGCCACGTTTTTCACAATAGCGTTTTATCAAGAGACAGGCGTAAACTTTGCAGGTACATAGGAAGACAACTTCATTTGGGTAGGTTTGTAAACATGTTTTAAGTGACGGCAAGTTTCAAAAATTTTGTCCATTCTGCAAATTTGAAAGTGATCAAATGGCATGGTTGCAATGCGTAGAGTAGCTATCAATTGATGCCAAGGAAATGAACTGCAAAGGAAAAGCCCCAAAGGCGTTGTTTTATACTTGTATTCAATAATCATTTATGTTTACTTTGGCCTTTTAATACCTGAACGTTGAATTTGATCAAACAAAACAAGCATGACTAGTAAGTGAGTTATTTGGTGATTGGAGTCCAGAACGAAGGCTTTAGAACCCCATTCTTCAATTTACAGTAATTAACTCTTTTGGAATGATATTTTACTCTCAGAAATGGTTCTGTCATGTGAGCTCTAAATGTGCAGAAACCCTATAAATGTGCAGAAGAAGAAGAAAACCATGGCCCCCCTGGCCGTTAGGGGCGATACTCGGTCGCTTCGCTCCTCCGTTCGATTTTCAGATTTTTTTCCAACTCACATGGCATCTCTAGGTCAAGATAATCGCACAGATCTTCCAAAGTGTTAACAGTAGTAAGATAACAACTCACAAATAACCGATGGGATCATTCAATGGCACCGTCTTACCATGTCAAATATTAAGTGGGCAGTGTTGTGTGTATCTTTCCCCACAGGACCACCATACTTTGTCGGAGTCCGTATCACCCCGAGTTACCTGCAGTCCATGAAGAAACTCGCCTACATACCTAGGCCTCATTTTGCTTCCATCAACCGCATACAGTCGTACATCGCCAAAGGACCCACTGTTACGCCTATCACCCGTAGCTCTCAGCGATGTGGAGGTGTCGGTACAGAAGAGGGAAACGGAGGAGGAAATGGCTGCCATGTACGACCAGTTCCTAGTACCTTGAGTCTAACCAGACAGCCCACAAGCTCAGCAGCATCAGGCTTAGGGTCCCATGAATAAATGAGTGATTTACTATGGCACTCTTGGTCCCAGTGACATTAACAATCATCTCTTAAATCTTTGTTTAATAAATCTTAGTAATAATCATGATAAATTAACAAAAAAATTATTGACTTCAAATCCGTCGGGGTTAGTTAGTGGATTAAACCCAGCAGCTGCAAAATAGTTGTAATTTCACATAACGGTCATTTAGATTTAAATATTCATGGCCAGGCCAGTCTTTAGTCAAGTCTGTGTGTTAGTTGCGATATGCGTAAAGAGCGCACAACTCAATACCGGTAAGTTACATCTTTCATTTATTTCTCCCTTTCCCGTTTCCTATTTGACCCCCCTCCCACACCCCTAGCTTTCCTCGTGCTCACATCATTTATCTTTGAAACGGACTAGCCATACGGAAGTCTGATGCCGTTTTGATGTTGCCGTTGCTGTTAGGTTGGAATGTATAACATCTGGAGTGATTGTATTCAGAAAATAGAGATGTTATTCAGAACATGTGTGCAGTAATGCATTTCATTCTCAAAGTCAATGTTTTGTGCTCCAGCTACTGTGCTTGAACTATATGTATTTATCTTCAAGGGGGTCCTTAGATAAAGAGGGAATAAGCAAAATCGGCATTGTAACTTACGGTAAATATTTTTGGATTCCTGACCTTGGACCCCGTCAATATTTCAGGCAAAGTGGCTTTTCAGGAATTTTGAAAACAATAGGACGTAAGGTTATTTGATAGTTAAAAATAGAAAACAGTTTTTTACTCTATTCCCAAATAATTTACGGATGATTTGTTATTGGCTATATATTGCTGGAAATAGTTATAAAAATATAACTTTAAACCCTCTTGATTTGTCAAAAGGTCAGGAGTCCTAAAAAGTGGCAAACATTCAGCAATGCAGAATAAATCGGTAATTCCGATGGATGTCGTTTATTGATTGATCCTCAGCCTCAAGTCCTCCACTAATCCCACCAGTATGCAAGATTTTGGTAGTATAAGAAAAACCTTTATTCTCTCATCATTACAAAGACTGAACTCTTTCTAATTTGATCATACAAACAGAGATAAAACAAAGATAGCTACAGAATCTATATGTTATTGTAATATATCACTTTATGACTTGCGTTAACCTGATTATATCAGATTTCAAATCAATTTGGAATTAAGTAGTTTTCAATAGCTGCTTGTTGTAAATACAAAGACATTCTATGTTTTGCAATTGGGTTGGCCACTTTAATAGGGTGTGAAAATTCTTCGTTTAGAGGATTTCCTTTTTTTGAAAATTTGTTAGTGCCAAAATTAGCTTTTCTTTGATTTTCCGTTGTTGTGGAATTTATACTCTTATTCTTTTTTCCCCACTTTTGTTTTTTGTACAGGGCCTTGCTCACCCCCTGTTTAATGCAAACATCTAGTGGGGTGTTTGTATCAACAAAATTATGAGTCGCATTTGGGAACTTAGGGGTATGCCGCAGTTGTCGTGAATGACTTTTGACAATTCCAGTTTTTTCACTTTGACCTTAAAATCGGTGTTGAATGGTTGTGAAAAAAAGACACTGGAGTAGTATTTTTCTTTGATTTTGGAGGAAAACATTTCGTAAAGTCTTTTTAGGCCAAAAAAGTATTTAGGAATAGTTTTAAAAAACTATATTAGAAAAAGCTTCGCACACCAGAAACTGGGGTGGATTCCCGATCCCTCCAGATTTTTTTAGATGACCCGGTTGGCTTCTCTGGTGATACACCAGTATACTGCGTTAGCATCACACACTCTTGGCGTTAAATCTTTCTTGCATGGCCACTCTAAAAAAAACTGGTTTAACTTCTGTAAATGTCGAAAATTAATGATTTCAAGCAAAGTGTGGTGGACATTTTCATGATTGGACGGTTTTCTCCAGAATGGTATTTGTACAGTAAATTTGAGGCCAATTTACTCCACGCTCAGCAATGGACATTGATTTGCCCACTATTAGGGTATGACTAAAGAGCATCTCATGCGGGCGTTTCGTGTGGATGTTGCTGTTGAGTTTGGTGTGTAACTAAAAAAATTTTCTGCTCACCATATGTGGAAATTTGGTCATTGATGATTTTTCGCTTTGTATTGGCATGGTCTTGTGTGATTCCTCTGTGTGAGAGTTTTAAAGTTGAAGGAAACATGCTCAAAAGTTGTCAGTTTTTCCATAGATAATGTGTGTAGGGGAGGTAGTTATTGGTGTAAACTCTGAGGGAAAATGTGAGGAAATCTTACAAAATTGTCAAAGGTCGAAGAGGATGTTGGTGCGTTTCCTTGAGGGAAGATAGGTGCAAAATATTGTCTAATGCAACCACAGGTGTAGCACCCCTGTGATCTTGTGTGTTGACATGTCAGTTGTAACATGATTAGAGTAACGCACTACACATTGGGTTTTTTTTTCTTACACAAGGGATGGGGAGTTATGACTAAATCCCAGGCCGATGCTTGTGATATTTACATGAGTGTTGACACCCAAATGAAGTTTTGTTTTGAGTGTCCAAAGTGCCCCCAAATTAAATCTCAGTATTGATATTCACAAATTAAGTCTAGAGTGCAGTTTGCACTAATCATTGGCTTGTATATATTTGACTTATTGTTTCTTACAGTGGTTGGTGGAGTGAAAAATATGCACATGGTCAGTATGGCCAGTTAAACATTTTCTTACATGACAATAAACTTGGGTAACACTTCTGTATGTATTGATGCTCGTTTTGAAACTTAGAAGCACAAAGCATTCAATCATTTTGAAAAGGCCTGAAGGTAATAATTTGAGCCTAAGGTTTTGGAATAGGAAAACTGCTCAGGTCAAGCAGGTTAAGTCTTTCCATACAGCTTAGGAGGCGTAAGTGATTTTTAAGTTGTTCCTGTGGATCTTGTGGACAAACTGGTTAAAGTTAATATTTGGTAAGATTATTTGTTATTTGCACACAAGATGTTTAAAAAGAGGATAAAACAAATATCAACGGTGATTATGGTGACAACTGATTGGAGTATGTATTTCACTAACTACATATTGTGTGAATTTGATGAACTTTCACTACGGCAAATATATTTTTTTTTAAATCTTACTGTAAATGTCTTTATATGGGAAATAGGCATTAGAGGGCGCTATAACATACAATTATAGCCTTTGTAGGCCTTATGGCCAGATACCGCAATGGGTTTTCTTATTTTGGCGGAGGTAGCTTCTTGCATGTCACCTACCTTTACTGTTTCCAAATGTGTCACCAATGCTTAAAATTGCTCTCAAAAGTAAGAGACAATTGCATGGGGGGTCCTAATAGCGGTGTGCAAACACTCCTCCCTGCCATCGAGATGTTGAATGTAGAAAAGGATAAAATTCAGTGGTGTTAGTGGCTATTGTATGAGTATGGTAGTGGTGTAGAAAGTGATCCCTAGGAAAATGCCAACAGTTTCAGGGATTTTGGAATCAGCAGTCAGCTGTGTGTCGACACGGTTTAAAGATGACGGTAAGAATGGTGTGTTAAATATCGCTCAGTCTTTGCGGCTCTTTGGGTGGTTTGGTTTTGTGTGACAAAATTATCTCCACCATGCTGCTAAAATAGATTTGAGTGGTTTAAAAAACAGTTAGTCTGGATGAGCTTGCTTGTGGATTGGGTTTTCAGCATGATTTTGTGCATTAAAATCAAGGGATGCCTCCAGAACAGCAGGGAAGATTATGGAAAGAGTTCAGTTGTAGATGAAGGCGGAGGAGGCAGGGGAAACCGAGATATCTCAGAGAACCTGCGAGAACGAGCATGGATCGAGAAAAAAAATTCAGATACGACACTGGCTCGACCGCGGGTGAGCCCAGGCCGCGCATTGTGAAAAGTGAGCGGACTCGACCGCTACACCAGCTCACCCTTGTTTTCCTGAAAGTTGGGATTTAATTTTTATGGGGTATTATTGTCCAAAGCTTATGGTAATTACCAATTACAAAAGTGTACATACATGAGGAAACCAAAGCAGAATTCGGTATTATTTTGTGATGGAGAATAGCACAACCCGTCTTTGCAGCAGCCTAAAGGCCGACTCAGAGTAGCAGTAACCAAAGGTTTAAATCCGGTTTTATCCCGCTAACAGGGGTGGCCGGACTAGCCTCGCATCTAGAGGCACTAGCTGCTGTGTGAGGATTTCTTGGAGCAAAAGATAATTGACCGGATGCCTTCTGATGTCAATGTGTGGGACGGCCACATTAGTCTAAGAGATGACGCCCCTTGTAGGTGATTTCTTTTTAGTAATACCAGGGTAACACTACCCTCCTCCTCGAGTGACAGTTTGAGCCGTGACAACCCTGGCCCCCGGGACAGGTAGTACTAGTTTCCAGGATACAGTAGCAGGCCCTCAAGAAAACCTGACTGCTTAGGAGTTTTGAAAGATATTTTTTTGTTGTTTTAGGGTAATTTTAAAAAATTGTCTTTCTAGAACTAAAGATAGTCACCTAAAATGCTCTTAATTTCAAAGTTAGAGATAAAATAAGATTTTTTGTTTTCAGCAGAAACAACATATGTACAGTAAAACAGTCGCCATAGGATACCGGTCTTTGGTTTATAACAAAAAAGTGTGATTTTCTATATGAAGAAGACTGGGATTGAGTTATTCCACAGTGATAGTATATGGACAAGCATTATGTATATGCAAAAACATTGATTGTTTGAAAAATGAGTGTGCACCGCATCGGGGGAAATTGAGTGCCTTTAACATATTTATGTAGGATGTTGGCTCCAGTTAGCTTATGAAACAAGTGTTGATTAGTTATCCCAGTCCATACACAACATGGTGATCATTATGATGAAATCTGTAAATTGTACAAATGCCAAAGAGGAAAACTGGGCAAGAGCCCCAAAAAGGGCAAAGGCAAAAATGGGCAAAGAGCAAAATGGGAAAGAGCAAGCGGTCATTTTTATCAGTATCATGTGATTCACGTTAATATAAAACATTATTCCTTCTTAAAGTTTACCACATTGTGGTTGTTAATATGTACATTACTACATACAACCATACCAAGTTAAAATCAATGGTGAAGGAAATTTGTATTATCTTTTAAAGCATATCAGTTGATTGTAATCAGAAATTGAAAAAAATCATCAAAAATCAAGATTTTTGCATTTGTACAAGAATAGGATCCAAACATACCATACAAATGATAGGACAAAAAGCAGCCAAAAAACACAAAATCGATATTTTGTCATAATGTCCATAGGAATTAGGCTCATACTACAACACGTTTAATGAATGGGGATTCGAAGCCTTTGAACAATCTGCTTTTTCAACTTTCGTTCAATTTTTCAGTTGCATCACAAAAATAACTAAAACGAGAATTCTACGACTTATCCTACACTTTATTTTAGCTTTAGCGACAAATTCAAATATTTGATACTTTTGGGTGGATCAATGATAGTGGCTTTAATAGTGTGACCCTCTTACAATGTTTGCAGTTGTGAAATTTTTGTTACACCTCAGCCATTACGAATGGCCATGGGAAATTTTATGATCAGGTCAGGGCGCTGTTTTAATGTGCGGTGGGTGTGTGGAGGTGAAGCAATTTAGAATTTGCATATGACATAGCACTAAATGAAACAACTGTTGAAGGCCCGCCGGTAAAGCGGATGGCATATCCATTAAATTACAAGACTCGAGGTTGATGTGACTAGGTGAGGGTACATGATCATTTGGCTTTACTTTATTTTGCTTCAGTCATAAATATATGGGTTATTTATGTGTGTGGTTTAAGGTGGTTCCCAGAACATTTTTCCCTTGGGCAAGGGTTACTTCAATATACAGTTGTGTTTGGTCCTGTTAAATTAGGTCACTACTTATCATTAGTATGTAAGAAGAAATGTAGTTAAATTAATTTAGTGTTTATTGTGTTCTGTGTTTGATTGTTTACATTTCTCTAATGTTCTATCACAGGGTACTGATATCAAAAGATTTCATTTTGCAAGGACGGTACGAGACTGGACCTCATCATCGTTTAAGAAGCACTTTAGGCAAGGAATACAGCAAGCATGGAGGAATGTAAAATCTCACCCCTGCATCAATATTTCCACCTCTCTTTTAAATGAACATTGTGTGTAAAAAAAATAATGAACAATTAGGTTGTGGATGACTGAGGTACACACTCTGCCCTGCAGAAATGGGGCAATTAGGTTTGGATGGCCAAATGTGTGCATACCTCCGTTTGATGTTCGCAAAAGTTTAACTTGAAGTGGTTTCTCACGATAAAGCAATGGGCTATTTTGACCAAATAAATGTAAATTTGGTTAATTGTAAGATGAGTTGTTGAAACTTTAGATCAGAATATTTTAGCTAAGCAACTCTCCGTGTGCAGGTGGGTGCAGCAGTGATGGAGGAATTTATACAATAGCAAATTGCCAACCAAATTAGTTAAATATGCCTAATTATCACAATTCATGGACTAAGTGCGTGATTAATTGTGCACTCTTAAGCTGTAAGAAGGTTAATTTTATATTATCTAATCAGGTTATTTTAACAAAGCGAACACTCAAATTGGTAAACCGTATGATCTTACACAAAGTTGTGGGATTATGTGGCAGCCATGTTCCAATACACCAAGTATATCCAGATTATTGTCGGTACACAGAGGGGGGCAATCCATTGGGAAGTGTCTTGAAACACAAAAAGTCTAGTGCCAGGAAAGTCAGAGGGACACATCAAAAGAGGCCTTTTGAGATCATTTACCAAGCCGGAACATACCTTTTCCCAAGCAGAGTTCTGAGGGAGTAGTAGATAGATAGCTTTCCAAAACACTGTATCAATGTTAACTGTATTTCATCTCTGTCCAACGAAAAGAAAAGAAAAGACCATTCGTGTTGTTGGGGGGGGGGAAAAGGTATGTCTCATATGGGCCATGTGCAACTCTTTCAAATACGCATGTGGTGTGATACTTTGTTCTGATATTGAAAACGTAATTTCTTTGTTAAAACACGGTGGTGTTAAATTGAAATTTATTTGCGTACCAAATTTTGTTTCCTTTGCAACTTAAAAATAGCTGATTTTCTGTATTCTTTTGATACAAATCTTACTGGCCTTAGGTATACAGAAATTGTAGCGGCACTTTCATTTATATTCAAGAACAAAAATAGAAAGGACATAATGCATAGAAGACCGGGAATATACAGAAGGAATGGTTAGTTATGATCCCATCAAAAGCAGTCAATTGAGGAAGAGGATGATCAAATCTGATGGGTGAAAGGACTTGCCCAAGGGACGGCTATATTGGTGGTTATTAATTGGGAACATAAGGGAAACATTGTTATTTATACAAGTCTCTGAATTAATGTAATTGGCCTTATGTATTCTAATGCGCATTAATGCACTGTTAAAAAAACCATAGTGCTTCTTTTTTAAAGGCAAAGTTATTTGACAATGTCAATCATATGTTTATACAAGTTGTCTGTTTCAAATCACCTTTCTTGGTAAATTTTTTTCTCCCTTTTTTGAATTTGGTACATGAAGTAATACATCCCATTTAGTCAGGTAAAGGTAAATTGAATGGGCCAACATGTATTTATGTAGACTTTGAATAAGTCACAAATCATTGGTGTCCCTCTATTTTGTATTGTTGCAATGCAGATGAATAAGTCAAATAACCCTGTACATGAAAAACTTTTCCTAAAGGATTTGTTGTCATAGGTGTAGTAAAGAGGGAACATAAATTTGTTGGTTATCGAAACACGTCAGTGTTGTGTTTTCCTTTCTGTGTGAAGAAGGAATCTATTTCAGGATGAGAATTTTCATTGAAAAACTGAATTCAGTTTTGTTGTTTGTTGATTTATGCATTTTTTGTCCCCGAGGGGACTATATAAAGGGCGAACCATGCAATTCATTCCCTGGTCAATCCTTGAGAAAAAATGTAAACCCAATGTAAACCCTGGCACATTTGGGCAATATCTTTGGTCTAGATGAGCTTGGAGTAGCCAAACTTGGGGTATCTTTTAGGAGGGGAAAGGCCATACCAACCGGGTATATTGTCGATCCCCAGGGTCCTACCCTGGTCTGTCAGGGGGTTGTTTGCTCGTATGCACAAGTCATTGGTAATGGCTTTGTGGTGGTGTCAGGATTTGTTCAGTAGTATGCTGATCAGGGGCCGCGTGTACCATGATACGGAACGTTCCTAACATGACCCGCTATTTGAGACTGGGGCAGGATTGGGAACAGTTCAGGGGTTAACCCTACTCTTATTCGACACTGACTGCGAGTTACATGACAGTTGTGACTCTCTGTACAACGGACCGACGGATTAACTTCTTAACGTCCCATCCGAAGGAAGGACGTGTATGCTTTCGACACATGATCAATGTTGCCCATGTCCAAGTGAACCATGGAGGAAGAGTGGTTTCTGTATTTAATCAATAGCTGGTATCAGATCCAATCCAGACTTGATAGACCCGAAATAATCACGGCGAGTGCCACGAAACCACGGGATTCGAACCGGGAATTTGATGGTAAATTTGCGCCAGAGGCAAGCACCCAACCGCTAGGCACCCTGCTCTCGGGGGTGAGGAAATGTCAAAAAAGTCACATTGACAAACAAATCAACTTGACCATCTGTGGGTGCTGACATTTTTACCCTTTCAGAGGGTTGGAGTTATTTTTGGGCAAGTTCTGGATGAAAAGTTCATCGACGAGTGCTTTTTTGGTGAGTTATGGATGGAAGTCATCGCAATATTTGTGAGTTATGGATAATATGGGCAAAAGTGGGACTGTTTGGTGGGTGGAAGGACATTGCATGGATTATCTATGGTGGGGTGGTCTGTTGGTGTGGTCTGGGTTCCGGGGTTTAAGGGAGGAGTGTTATGTGTTGCCCAAAATTAAGGGGTGGTCTGGTGCAGTTTAAGTTTTCACTTCTCAGTTTGATCGCAACTTTCGGCGGGAACATTGCGCATCGGTAATACGAGGTTTGCCTTGTTGTCTTTTGCAAAAGGGGATTTAACATGGATTTTCATTTTTTTGCCAGAATTTTTTGTTGTAAAAGTCACTCTCAGCTTGTCTTTGAGTGTATTCTGAAGAAATTATAAATTTCACAGATAGTGTCAAGTGTACCATTTTTGAAGATGTTTCATATAGAAGTCCCAAGTATGCAAATGCGGGATTGAAGTTTATTACGTCAAGCGATATGCACAAAATTGTACAGCCTAGACTGAAATCAATTGTAATAACCTCATTTGCATACTTGGAATTCTTGTCTGAAAGGTTTACACCATTTTTATTGTGGGCTGCCAGCATAGTGGCAGGACCACTTAGCCATCCGATGATGGTTGTGTATGGTGTGTGTGGATGTGGTGTGGATATGTGTTTGTACAACATGTAAGTTTTTTTTTAAATTGACCTCAAATTGACAAGTTTCACCTTCAATTGTAAACCAAACTTATGTCATAGGTGACATGGGATCGTCATATGTGATGCGGTCAAAGGTCAGATGGAAGTCAAAGGTTTATGTGAGGTCAAGTTGAAATGGGCTATAAAAATGTCAAATTCATCTAAATTGAAAACTGAAGTTCAATTGGAACCAAACTTTTGGCATAGGTGCACCATTCGCGATCCCTATAGGTTGATGAGATCAAAGGTCACGTGCCAGGTCAAAGGTCATGGGGCGGCATACAGCTTATATTCTTTGAATATAGCAAGCGCGAACAGCCAGACAGAACCGCGAACTTATAGTTCCATTGAATATGCACTTGCCTTTAAAAGCAACGGGGATATTGTGACAGCAGACAGTGGCGTAGCCAAGTGGGGACAAAGGTGAATGTGCCACCCCCCCCACCCGACCGCAATTTCTGTCGGTACATAACGGTCCGTGGTACATTGTCTAAAAAGCTGGTGGTTGGAGTTTGAGGCGAGTTTGATGAATATGAATAACTGAATAACCACTGGGTCAAGACGACTGCAAACTATGTCTGGCGCAAGGTGATGCCAGTTCCTTAAAGAAAACTGAAAAAGCGCCGTGAACTTAAAAAACAAAAACGAGTACTATTCAATAACTTTCACCCCTATGGAATGTGGACTAGCACATGACATCAGATTGCAAGCAAAGTGTATGAATGTAATTAGGAATATGTGCGAATTCAAAGGTGATCTTGGCCTGACGTAATCTCTATCCTACACTTCAGTTGATCCATTTACCAGGATTCTGTCAGGCGGTGAGGTTATTAGATCAATATGCAGTTATGTCAGTGTCGGTTGAGTAGTTATATGAGCAAATATAATGCAGGCGTTAGTGCAGAGACTGGCAGTGTTAATAGAGTCCAAGAATAATAAGGGAACCAGTTACTGTCCCCTGGGGGACACTAGATATTGTATCCATCCGTCAAGGATTTTCCATCACAAGAACTGTTGTCATGCGGCTATCAAAAAAACGTCCACCATTCATTAAGCTTGTCACTGCTACTAACTTTTGAATTAGTTAAAAAGGTGCAAAGGGCTTTTTCAAATCCATTATGATCTCGGTCGTATTATGTCGCTGATGAGGCGATATCGTATGGTATGATCAGTTGACGATCACCATGTTGTTTTGGCAAAGCAAGGTGGTAAAAACCTTCATATAGAAGCAGTAGCGCTTGATGGAATAAATGGCCAATACGGAATTGCATACAGGAATCTATATGAAACCTCTACCAGCAAGTTATGGTCATCAAGGTGCTGCATAAACCATGGACTGTTAGGGAACATGCTCCATAAAGTTGCTATAGATCGAAGAGTAAGACAAACCAAGATTTTTAAATAGGGCAAGAGACCGATCACCCTTTTTGAAGATAGGACTTTGCCTGCATCCAATCTTAGGTAGTTACCACTGTGAGAGACTCTTGTGAGACTCAATGACTATGGTTGCATAGTTTATATTTCTGATCGTAGTCTTGAAACCGACCAAGAATCAGGTCTAGGCTATGTTTGGGTGCTTTCGTACCTCTGCCTATGGCAAAAAACTTAATCTGTTGAAGCTAATGAACCACCTTTACACGAAGATGGAAAAATTAGCTTTCAATATGCTTCTAAACTAAAAGTAATGATGATATCCCAACACATGCGAATACTTTCAGCCTAAATTACCATTTAAACCCTCTGCTATTCATCCTGTGGAATTCGTATAAAGAGGGTTTTGCACAGGTGGGTCCAAATGTGATAAGATTGCCGCAACTGCTCATAATATGCATAACTGATCTTTTCAGGGCGAATGATAATCAACCGAGTGCTACGCAACATCTGTTTGTCTTTTTAATTCACTTTCTTTTTAATTCACTGTTGTTTGCTTTTTTTGTATCTCACTGTATTTTAATCATGCCCGCCAGAGGACACTATAGATGCCAGTCTGCACACGTGCCGTAGTGGGCAGGCATCACCAGAGGTACAAGTCAGATTGACATTTCTCAGTGCTCCAACTCTAAAGTGGAAGGTCTTCACTAGGCACAACGATGAAACATCATCGAAAACACCTCACACATACGCCTAAGTCACTGCAATAGTCCTCCAAGAGACACCGCTACTGCAGTTTACATTCTGAACATCTGTGGCTACACATTAGTTGCACACACCGTAGGGGAGCGCTACCCACGGGTTGCCACCTTGCTAGTAACTTTCAGCCCAATGGAAACAAATTGCAACCTCTTACGGCCGACTCCACCATGGACGGGGAAAGACCCAAATTGCAGTGGTGGTCATGTCACAATGCTACAAGCCACCTAATAGCGGCTACCAAGCGGACTCTCTACCAACTTATGGTGCACCCGCATTTACGCTGGCGACTTAATAGCCATAGTATTACCTGGGGTTACGGAAAAACCAAAACACCCTGAGAGAGCTACCCTAGAGGATGCCGCAAAATCCGGGGTACAACTTTACACGACCCCAAGCAACCGACACTTTCAATTCTGGACGGTGGAATCGTCTACAAACCCTGTCCTTGCTTTTGCAAAAATGGGACACCATCTACATTCACCGTACTGTTCTAGCCGCATTCCGAAGTTCCAACACATACCATCAATGGATCGCTCAGGAGAGCCTTGCTAAGCCGTACCAACCAAAGCCAGTGAAAAGGTGGAACTTCCGAAAGGCAGATGGGATCCAGTTCAAGAACCTGGGGGATTCAGAAGTGCCTTTTGGCCAACCCTCCCGACCCAACCTCCTCCAAAATGGACAATTCTTACAAAGCACTGTGTCAACTCTTTATTAATTATAGCAAAGAAGACCATTCAACGTGGCTGCCGTCGCAGTTATATCCCCTCTTGGGATGAGGAATGTGACCCTCTTTACAATGATTTCCTGAATGCTGAACCCAGGGAAGAAGCTTCATCCAAGGCTTCAGATCTGACAACTGCTTGGACAGGAAAAACGCCGTGAGCGGGGAGGAGACGGTCCAATGAATCGACTTCACCCACTCCCGCAGGAAGGCCTGGAAGACAATAAACCACCTAACCGGCAGAGTTTCCAAACCGTCGAAATGTCCAGTGACTCCCAACTCAAGGGTGAGGCAAATCCTTGCAAATGGTCGTTTCAAGAACGTTGATAAGGCTCACACTCGGATCTGTCAAAAAAGAGATCACAAACTTCGTCGGCCCCCGGCGTGGGAGGGTCAGGTCAATTCCTTCTCACTAGATGAGATTAACTCTGCTATTCGCCAACTAAAGAGTGGAAAGGCCCAGGGCCCTGTAACATACCAGCGGAGTTCCTGCTGCAATGCGGCCCACGATGATGTCTAGATTGGCTCCAAGAGGCTACAATGTTGCCGTACCCCAACCAGTCCTACCCAAGATCTGGAGGAGAACTATCATCGGCCCCCCCCACCCTCCCCAAACAATACAAGCCTGTCGAACAACCCTAAGAACTACCGCCCAATATCACTCCTGTGTGTCTCCTTCAAAATCTTGAGGGTGATCCTGGCCCGGCTGGAGCGTCGTCGATCCAACCATATGCCTGACGAAAAAGCAGGATTTCGCCGTGGCCGGAAGCACTGTCCATCAGATTTCGCACACTCACAAATTGATATTGAGGCAAGCTTTGAAAAGCGCCGCAAGGCAGGGGGGGGGGGTCATCTTGGTGGACCTTACTGCAGCATACGATACAGTGTGGCACCAGGGCTTGACCACTCAAGATTCTCAGGGACCATCCCGGATTCGTCACCGTGTACAATTAATGTAGATGCTTGCAAACCGTAGCTTTATTCTCAAGACCAGTGAGTGGCAGAGTAGTCGTCTGCGTCTTAGAAACGGAGTACCACAAGGATCTGCACTGGCTTCCATGCTGTTCCGTTAACTTGTATATCAGCGATTACCTCAAAACACATCTAGACAATATGGATACGCCGACGATCTTGCCCTCTCCACTCGGACAGCAACTGGACAGACGTAGAAAGCACACTTAATACAGACATGGGCCCAATTGCAGCATATCTCAAGACTTGGAGGGATGAAGATGATCGAAGCCAAGACAACGCTAGTGCCTTTCCACCTCAACACCAAAGAGGCTAATCGCCAGCACCAAATCAACCGCATGGAGAGCCTATGCCATACAATCTTACACCAACCTACTTGGGAGTGAAGCTTGACCGGCCGGCAGCTTACTTACCAAGCCAAGGTATCTTCGAGGATAACCTCCTGTGCCGGCTTGCTGGATCTTCATGGGTCGCAAGCCCAACGACCCTACGCACCATGCTTGGCTCTGGTCTACAGCACGCTGGAAGGATTATGCCGCCCCAGCATGGTTTGCAACAGCTCTACACAAGGAAGCTGGACAGATACTTCACGCGACCTTGCAAACACACTGGCTGCATACGTCCTACTCCATTGAATTCCTAACAGTGCTTTCAGGCATTGCCACGCAGAATTCGGAGAGAACACACACGCATAAACTAGTGATAAGGCCCTGATGGACAAAAAGCACCTGCGCATAACACTGTCAAGATCCACAACACTTGGTAGACAGAGACTGCGCTCTCGCCGACTTTCTGCCGACACGCGGATAAAATCTCCAGTCCACTTTTCAACATTCTTACAGATATGGAATAATGCCTGGTAGATACCCAAGACAATCAACTCTCTATTACACCGAAGACAGAACTACCACCTGGCAGCAATCTCCACGC
This sequence comes from Ophioderma brevispina, assembly GCA_023653785.1. NCBI lineage: Eukaryota > Metazoa > Echinodermata > Ophiuroidea > Amphilepidida > Ophiodermatidae > Ophioderma > Ophioderma brevispina. The sequence goes on along the minus strand of JAMKCH010004777.1, from coordinate 7,270 downwards.
AAGGAATGGGGCACCTTAAACCGGATTCGCACAGGAGTCGGTTCGGTTTCAATAGACTATGACACCCGATGGGGCCCTGCGGCCATTCCGCCCAAGCCCTGCCAATGTGGTTCTCCATCACAGGGACTTGCGGATCACATCGCAATCAGGCCCAACTTTCGTCCACGGTGGACACAGATTTATCAAAACCCCAACCAATAAACAGTGAGTTGCTCCACCGCTTAAAATATTAGCTGATGCCTCATACGCAGAAGAAGAAGATAGCTATTCATTGCTTTTCCCATTATGTCCTTTGGGCAATGTTGGGACTTGATATTGACCTAACTTTTATGTCAATTATATAGAAGGAGTATAAAATGATGATCGTGATTTTTCAAGCTAAATTTGATGATCTTAGGACGATAAAGATCATCAGTCGTGCTATTTAGACAGATGGGTCTAAAGGTTTGGAAAAGGGGCTGCTGCAGCTGCTTTAAGCGCGTGATAAACGTCAGATTAGGTTACCTGATAAATACTTCTATTTTCACTTGCGAATGCAGGCATTAAGTTGGCCTTGAAGTAGTGACATTCAATGAGAGTATTTATATTTTTACGATTCACTAGCTAGTCTTATGGCTTTGAAAGGCAAGTTGGTCGTCATTTCCCTATAATTGCTGAGCTGTGGGAAAGGCATTTCGGTCAATTTTGTCTGAAGGTGGAATAAATCCGTTGTTTTTTGGGCCGGAATTCCGATGACATGGCAATGTATTGGCGAAGTCCCGCCAATTTGCAAATGTATATCCTTACCGAAACCTGATGGGGACAATAATATGGTGATACAAGCTATGCAAGATTGTCAATATTCTGAGGTCGAGAGTCCAGTCACCGCCCAGACGTCCCTGTACCATTTGAACATGTTAAGCTACAATTTTTTAACCAGAGAATGTTAAGAAAGTCGTCCATTTAACAATCTATAGCTTTAATCTTAGTGAGACTGAAATTAAAAGGAAAACACAAACTGTATTTTTAAACCTCTCTTTTTCAACTTCTGTAATCATCATGTCACATGATAGAACGGTTAATGATAGATGACAATTTTAATTTAAACCCGCACCTAAAATTACAGAAGCTCACACTAAAGGTTAAAGATTTTATCATATGACGTATCCTAAACTGAACAGCACTAAATTTCGTAGTTATTATAAGAATCGTGAATAGAAATGCATTTCAAGTAATTGAATCACCTTTACAATTGCGGGCATTTTATTCTTTTCAAGATTGACTGCCCTTATTGTCACAATAATTAGAGCCGCTGTAATATTCAATCTCGGAAACATTCTGTATATAAATTAGGATTTATGTGTCTCGTCCTTACTGTTTCGTTCTGTTTGTAATCATTTTCATAGTTGAATGTCAAGACCCGAGACCTGTGCACTATTGGAGTATATGTGCGTGTGTAAAAACGTATCTTGTGTTTTTTCCCTTGTGTGTCTAGTCACAGAAGACGCTTTTTCAACATGGTTTAGGGGGGGGGTAGAGGGGGTGTAGATGGCATTTTTAGTGGTTTTACAAAAGTCACATAAGCATGAACACAGAAGTTGTTTGTAATGGCCACACAAATTGTTTGTACTTAAAAAAGCCACATAAACACGTGTTTGTGAAAGTCACACAAGTAAAAAGACACACAAGTATACCTCCGTGTGTGTGTGTGTCTGTGTATGTATGTGTTTTGTTTGTTGTCTTATTAATCTTTAAGTTTATGTGTATTGAGGGTATGCAAATAATGACCTTCCGCTGTCCTTTCACTCAGATAGGCCTATAGATGATGTGACATCAATGTTTACAAACACTAGTCGGAGGTGCGTAGAATATGCCCATACAGTTCCAGATTTCAATAGCCTTATCATTAGCCTTTTTTACAGTGTTTGATCGCATAATGTAAGAAAACCAAGCGCATCACTGATATAAAAACACATTTCTATATAAATGCGATGACTTCAGTGCTCCTAATCGCATTACAATATAGGTTAAAAATGAATATGATCTATTTTGAGAATGGAAAGGTCGACAAATTCTTTCTAACAGGAGGTAAGTATTTTAAGCACTATACCACCTATGATACAATCTTTGTGATTGGTTCATTACATGAGAGAACCCGCTGAGTAACCATTCAAAATAGTGCTTCTATATCTCTGTGTGTTTGACCATACCACCATTCTTATACTCTGATTTGCTCATTATCACCTTCCAAGCAACCAAATAAAATAGTGCTTAGATGCCGATAGACGGGCACGTGGTGCCCAGGGGGTTAAATGATTTTAACTGGAATTATCCAAATATCAATAATCAATTATGAATTTTAGTACTAGCGCAAATTGGACATTTGTACCTTCTCGTGGACGTAAAGGTCGGAGATCGTGGTGGCCACTCGATTTGATGGTTCAGGGCAATAACACGATCTCCAAATAACTCAGCAAGGCGATCTGTCACATGGTTTTGTGTTTCTGTACGAAACCTTGGGTTTTGAAAATCACAAAACCCAAGGTTGTGACATCACGAAACCCTGGGTTTCGTGTCTCTCCACGAAACCCAGGGTTTTGTGAATAATTGGACAAAATGATTTTAACGTGACGGTCTATGCGCAAATTTATTACACAAACTGTACATTTACTGTGCATCGACTGAAACGCACTTTAATTTAGTGAAGAAGATGGTCTGAACGTCATTTACACGGCGCTTTTTTGTAACTGAAAACCTTGAGGTTTGTGATGTTATACGCACTTATCTCATTTTTCTTGCTACACTTGTATTCTACAATTAACGTGGAGCGAAAATCTCCCTAACGTTTGACTTTGAGCAAGATATCCGAATGGGTACTCGATTCAGTATAACTACACGAAATAAATGGCTCTCCTCCGGTTTTTCACATTACTCCATCCTTGCTTCTTAAAAATAAAACCGGAAAAACTACTTCAACAGACTCACAATTGCGCCAGTAAGCCTATAGAACTGCAGCAAACGGCTCTTTTCAGAGCCACCCAACTTTCCAAACTTCACTGTTTATAGCCTGCTAAACATTCAACACTGGTGATATATCAATACCTTTTCTAATCTTCCTCTATTTTGCACATACACTCAAAAGAGCCTTTTCTACAAAAACACAGACCTCTGTACAGGGCGTTTTTTTCCCCTCACCTCACCTCAGAAAACTTCACATCTAGCGTATAGGCCAGATTCTTCTTCATATGTGTTTCTAATTATCTCTTCACACATCATTTACATTCCTTGAAATAACTATTTTTTTAAGGAATGCCTCTTTCTTGGGAGAATTTAAAGACAAACGATCAATGATTTTGCTTAAAGTCAGCAATCGAAAAAGCATCAAAATCAGATTTTTGCATGTATGTAATCCAACATACCCTGCACATGAATAAGACCATAAGCAACCTAATCCGGACAGAATCGGAGATTTTAGTCATTACTGTCCGAACGGACAGTTACTACAACACGTAATTGAATGGAGAATGTATCTCTCTTGGAACACTGCCGTTTTTCTTCCTTTTCTGTCAATTTCTACAGCTGGAAAAGGTAACTTATAAGAATTCTAACAGACTTATCCTTCCTTTAGAAAGCAAAAAAATATTCCTACAAATTTCAAATATTTTTCAATCACTGATAGGGTCCTTTTAACTAAAACTGCGTCTCTATGTATCTTTGATACGCTGACCCCCTATATACAAACCACGGGCAACTGTAATGCCTTGTTTTCGTGTCAAAACACCCACTGCCGCTTCGGTCTTTGAAATTCACAGTTCTCGCATGCGCTTACGCATGCGCCGTGATGATCACAATAACCCAAGGTTTTGTAAAGTAACAAAAAACCGCCGTGTAAAGGACGCAAATCAGTCACTTACACAGGCTTTGTTTTTCAATAAAGTGCAGTGCGTGCCCGTCCACATGAATGGTTTGTGTAATAAATTTGTACATAGACCGTCACGTTATAATTATTTTGTCAAATTATTCACAAAACCCAGGGTTTTGTAGTTTAAAAAACCCAAGGTTTCGTACGAAAACACAAAACCTTGGGTTTTGTGACGTCACAAAACCCTGGATTTTTGTAGAGAGACACAAAACCCAAGGTCAGTTTTGTAGTTTAAAAACCAAGGTTTGTACAGAAACACAAAACCTTGTAGTTTGTGACGTCGACGTCACGTTGATGTCCTTGTGTGTTTAAGTATTCGCCAGTTTAATTCGAACTTGATGTTCTTTTCCATTAACTTCAAAAGTAATAAGTACTAAACAAAGTAATAAGGTTTGAACGTTACCTGAAATAGAAAATTGCTGTAAAACCGTGTAACACATTGATGGATGCAAACGATTTCACCATTCTCTTACATTTTCAGAGGCCACAAAATTATTGCACGATACATCATGTTTTCCGAACATTTTCATTGGCAATTGATGGCCGACACGTTTTTTTCTAAATCAAGAGAAAACATGTAAATATGTTAACACTTAAGTGACCGGGGGGTTGCTATGGACCCCAAAATTTGTTTTCGCGCTGGTCGCTTTACGCGTGGGATTTTTGCGCGGACATTTTTTTGTAATTGTCTGACTTTTAAATGCGCTTCTTTTCATACCAAAAAAATTAAAATCGGCCAAGCCGTTAATGAGTTAATTAGCGGGGGTCCCATGGAACCCCCCTTGGGCACTAATGGAAGTCATCTGAGAATATTTTTAATTATCAAAGAACCAAAGCTATTTTTTTCCGCTGATGTAATCACACATACATGTAAGTAACATTAAATATAATTAATCCTAAAAATAATTAACCCTTTTATGTGTTGAAAACAAACGACTTCGTCGTGGACGTTGCTAAACCGTCACTCTACAAACTCTATGGGAAAATGACATGTATTTTGCAACACCCGTAAAAATACAGGATCCCTAAAACTGCAGGTTTTGTGTTAAATATATGTAATTTGTGTCTTCTAGAATAGATATCAACATAAAATAAGTGTTCAAAAAGTTTGATGTAAGCACAAGGCTCATGTGAAATTTCCGTCTCTTTTGTCCAATTTTCGCACGTTTTGAAAACAATGTTTTGCCCCTAATTTGCAGCCCGAATAACAAATTTCAATTTTTATTGCTGATTTGGGGTTGTCTTATGACCCTTCACATGTGATATAAATTTCGTGCAAACATTCCTTCGGGAAAGTGGTTTTCTTAGTGTGGGGTCCCATGGACCCCCCCCCCCCCTTGGGCACTAACGGGAGTGAAAACCCCTTGGTCAATTAAGTGTTAAAGTAATATTTTTCAATTCATCAAATTAGTGATAACTCATCAGTGTATGACATATTCTGACGAATAGAGAGTGCCCTGGCAAAATGTACTTGAAATGTACTTCTTACGAAAAAAGTAAATTTCGAGTATAGTTGTGATGTACTCAAAATGTACCTTTTTTGTTATTGACATCAAAAAGATGTACTCATGTACTTAAAATTTTAAGTCATTGGGATAAGCACTTAATTTGTGTACTCAGAGTGTACGTTTTGGTAATTAAAGTTGTAGTTGTAAAATATACAACATTTAATGTTGTACTCGAAACATAATTTTTCTCTAGACCTTCTGGATGTGCAAATTTTGAACCAATTGTATGCCTACCTTTTGAGTACATTTCGAGTATAATGTTTATATCGAGTATGTAAAAGTGGAAATTTTCGCGCTACATTAATTTTCGCGCTTTTCGCGCACTTCTGAGCTTGCGCGAAATTAAAAACCCCCGAAAATGTTTATTTTGTGTGTAGGTCTATGTAGGATAGCTGAAAAGAGCGAATTTAAAAACAAGCAAAAATGTTAAAAATTGCTGAAACGCGAAAAATTACACGCGCGAATATTATCACTTTTACAGATACATTTCAAGTACAATGTGTTTGAAACGTACTTTTTCTCTGCACATTGCTGAGATGCAAATTTGGAAAGTGAAAACAGTACTTTTCGAGGACATATCAAGTACACTGTTCGGGTCGAGTACATTTCGATGGAGTGTTTTAATTTTGAGTAGAATGTGTTCGAAATGTGCTTTTTCTCTAGACATTCTCGAGGTACAAATTTGGAACCAAAAATAGTACTTTCAAGCTGAGACGAATATACCTAACAGAGATTCGAAGCAAGTAATCGATGGATTGTTTGCAGCGTGCAGCGTCTGGTACGTTGTTGTTATGTTAATTCAACGATTCCTTCGACTGATCGAGAAGCATTAATCGTTATTCAATACATTTCAATGTATAACCCCAAGATTTGAATTTGGCGGGCTATTTTTAAATCAATGATGCTCACACGTGTGTGTTATTTGTCAAAACGTCTTGAACACAGTTTAGTACTCAATGACTATTACATATAAGCCATGGAATAACATAAAATGATCCCAATTGTGTACACTGTTAAAAATTTCCGTAAATTAAGAAAACAGATTTTCCGTAAATTTACGGAAAATCTGTTTTACAAAAACAATAAAAATAAAAAACAAAAAACATAAAAAATGTTAATTTACGGAAATATTTCAAAAATTTCTGGCAGCAATATTTCCGGAATTTTTTTTTTGGTTCCGTAATTTCAAATTACGGAAAAATTCTGTTAAAATACACATTTTTTCCAAAAAAAAAAAAAAAAAAAAACCGGAATTTTTTTTTTGGTTCCGTAATTTCAAATTACGGAAAAATTCTGTTAAAATACACATTTTTTCCATAATATGAGACAAATTTCTGTAAAATTACTGTCAAATTTCCGTTAATTGACAGAAATTTCTGTAAATTTACCCTAAAAATGACTGGAAATACTGCTGCCAGAAATTTCCGTAAATTTACGGAAACTTTTTTAACAGTGTACTCTAATATAATGAATTAATGAATTTGCTCTAATTTCAAAATATAATGACTTAATCAAAATGCGTATTTTCTCTTTCAATATCACAAGAATTGAAACAAATTTGGACGAATTTTATTTCTAAAACTGTTATTTTTTAACAGAATAGGATCTAATTGGACATTTTGTTTTAATTTTGACTAACGTCGTATGAAAATGAAGTTATTGATGACATGGCCAAACCCATAAACTGTTAATGTGAGGCGGTTTTAAGAACAATTATATTCATGTTAGGTCATGAATTGAAGCACAAAATTGGGTAAAATTGCCTGATTTGCAGGATACCTCGCTCATACAAAACTTAAGGTGCTCACAGCGCCACCGTGCGGCCAAGTAATTGCAAGCCGAAACAGACCTGGTTCGATAC
>JAMKCH010004776.1:0-61625 GCA_023653785.1 Ophioderma brevispina | reverse complement strand
TCTGAACCTCTGCAAACAAAGGTCACACCGTCCTCATTTACCTTCATGCCAAATATCAGCCCATATGTCAAAGCATAACGAAACCAATAAGCCGGACAGACAGACTCGCAGACAGATACAGATAGATCTCATTTTTAGTTGTATAGATATTACATTAACATTATATAGTGTGTTTTGACATTTTTGACAGATATTTTGGAAAAAGTGCCCCATTCCATGAAAAGCGACATTGAGAATATAAAACAAAGTTGTTTTTTTCATATAATGTACTTAAGTGCATGAAAATGAAAAATGAAAACTGGACAAATCACATTGGTTCAAAGTATATAACATCAGGAACAAGGACACCATTTTACAGACGCATAAGTGAAAGTTCATTTTTGCCTTAGATTATGTGTTTGTTTCAAATGGTGGGGGATAGTCTTATGAGACTGTTAATCGTGCAATAATTATTTTAAAAATAATTATTTTAAATATTTACTTCAAATGTGCAAGCTACTATGGACAATATTCCATTTTATAGTCTGTTTTGAGGATTTGACGGCCATTTGAAAACCAAAGTGCCCAAGCCATAAAAAACGACATTGAGAATTTCACACCAGTTGAAATACATTCCTTATGATGTCAATAAGAACTTGAAAATGAAAAACCTAGCAAAACTTCTGATGCAGCCTGACTGTTTCAAATATTTACTTTAAAAATTAACAACATAATGGCGAACATAAAACAAAATTTTAAAAAATAACACTGTCTGCTGTGCCAATACACACAAGATTTTTAGAAATAATTTGCAGGTGCTGAATTAAATAAAAAAAGTTTACCTAGCTCAATCGGAGTTTTATTCAATTGTGAGTGTTTACACTCCACATGTTTGAAAATGGCAATCATTAAAAAAGAATGGAATATTTGCATGAAAAATACGTCATCCAGATCGTTTCATATTTTTGTATAATGGCCATTTTAATTTGGAATTTTGAAAACCTCAAAATTGAGCTTCGCAAGCAATGCTTTTGTCACTTGCTTATTTTGAAAGCCATCTATTTTGAAAGGTTAAAATGCAATGCATTTCATAACGACACTTAATGATAAAAGTAATAATTATATCATTCGAAAATCAAGAAATTAAGAAACAAATAAATATATAAACACACAGAGGGCAAAAAAAAATCAAACTATTATACTAAATTTGTCAGAGCACGTTGAAGTGAAAGTAGCGCCATGATGGGGATTCGAACCCGTGATTAATCATACCTATAAATAACACAATACACAGCCATTCTTCACTATACTTACTTTGTAGTCTGAAGGACTTACCGCTGTACCACGCAGGACTGCTCAAAATCTATATTATATATTTATATAAATATATTAAGGGCATAGGACTTCATGTCACAGTAATACAGAGTCCTAGGACCTGGGGACGCTCAAATTCGTGATGGTTGTAATGAATCTGAGTGTCCCCCAAAATAGAGTGTCCTAGTCATACACATTATTTTGTTTCAGATACAGTATAACTTCATCGATATCTTCAGCAATAGTCCGCTAGGACAGCTAATATCAGAGAATGAGTGTCCATAGGATACCAGGTTCTAGTGAGTGAGTGAGTGTCCTACAGACAGTAGGTTACAAAGATCGATGGTCCCACGGACAACGGGTTATAGAGAGCGAGTGTCCGACGGACAGCAGGTTTCAGAGACTGGGCGTCCGAGGGACAGACAGCAGGTTCCGTCTCCTTTATCCCTTTTTTGCTCTTCCCCTTTCCCTCTTCTTCCCTCTCTTTTTCTCTTCCTTCTCTCGTACCTTTTCTTTCTTTTTTTTCTCTTCTTCCTCCCTTTTCCCTTCCCGATTTGTGTGTGGGGGGTGCAGCTTTCCCCCGGCCCCCACTGGTTACGCCACTGGAAAGTAGCCGTAAGCAATTGGTCCAGATTCTAAGTATCTATAAATTAAATAGGAAGCGAAGACGATCCAGTTCATAATCATGTCTTTTACCTTAAATCGTTCTTAACAGAATTAGGAAATAATCAGCATTTTGCATGTTTGCATGGCTATTTCTTTTCTTTCACCTCTTCAGGTTTTATAATGACCGCTCGTGACTAACAATAATCATACACTTGGTATCTTTTTGGACTCTCTCAAAAACATTCGCACACGTAAATCATGATATTTCTTTTATGTAAGCTTTCTCACTTTTGGCATCCGTGTCATTGCCTTTAAGTGGCTCAAGAGTTACCTTTGTAACAGGACCCCATTTTTCACTAAAATCATTTTATTCTAAATCATATACAGTGTGAGTCAAAATGATGGTTCCCCGATGAAACAAAAATTTAAATAGTTGTAATCTTTTTTAGAATATTACTGAAATCCTTTATATTAACAAATAATTACTTCTTAATCACCAAGTCAAAAATCCGAGCTTCAGGCATTTTATTTTCAAGTTAAAGCCTCATTTTTAGAGGGCTTCCCGAATGCCGCATGTACAAATTTAGTACAGTAAACCAATAAGGAATGAAGTAAACTGATTAACAGTGTAATTCACAAACTAGAATCCAGAAAAACGAGATAGGCAAAGAACTTTCTTGAGTTTGTTGCATTTATTCACCATAGTACGGTGTACCATCGACGCCAAAAAAAAATAACAAAAATGACCTGCACAAGAAAAATAAAAAAAATGAAAATTAAAAAAAAAACAATTAAATTTTTTAAAAAATCTTTTTTTTTTGTTCAATTTGATTTTTTTTTTGAACTTGGATTTTTTTTTTTTTTTTTTTTAATTTTTCTATTTTTTTTTTAATTTTTTTTTTTTCACTTTTTTTTGTTTTAATTATTTTTTTAGAATTTTTTTTTAGAATGTGCATTTTTTTTTTTTTAGAATTTTTTTTAGAATTTTTTTCTCCTCCGATTTTTTTTTTCTTCGTTTGGAATTTTTTTTTTTTCACTTTGATGTTTTTTTTTTTTTTTAAAAAAAGTAAAAAATTAAACAAAAAATTGAAGTGAAAATAAATTTTTCTCTATATAATGGCGGGGGATACAAATGCCGGTACCAGCCACGGGAGGGAGTAACTGGCCGGAGACGAGTCGCTGTCAGAGCTTAGTCGCTGTTTTGTTTCTGCTTTTAGAATGCCGTTGTTTGCATGCATACTGTCGCATTAGACTACCCACACAAATTGGCAGATCTAAGTCCGGGATCTAAGTTTTCCTTGCAGAAGTTGGAAGCAGATCAGGACACACACAGGCAATCGAACATGTCTTGGTCTGCCCTGGAGCAACGTTACAATGCACAGACAAGAAGAACCTTGCGGAAAGTGAAGCAGCCATACGCTGCTTTAGCCTGTTAATCCTACACATCTTATGGCTGATCATATTAAGATGCACTGTGTTGGACACGATAAGACCAACTCACACAAAATTAGACTAAATATACAAAATTGCAGTTTTTCTTATATAGCATCATAATTAACATGTCCATTTTGGCCATTTCACACATCAGGTCTAAGCAGGGGCAACCACCCCCCCCCCCCCCCCACACAAACACACCACACCCCACCTTTGACGGAACCCCCTCAGTGGTACCTCCCATTTTTTTTCGCTAAAATGACCGCAAGGATGAACTTACAATTAAATAAAAGCCATAGAAATATTATAGTCCCGTTCAGACCTTTTCAAATGGGGGAGGGGCGAAGGGGCGCCGATTGCGATTTTCTGACGGGGGAAATTTGGGGCCTTTTCCAGAGACACTGTACTACCGTCAGTTTATTGGGGCTGACGGGGGCGGGGGAAAAATTGGGAAAGGGTTCTGAGCTGGGAAGAACGCGCCCCTCCCTGCCACTGCCTCCTGTTATAACAAGGATACCACCCGTTCCCTGGACAATCACTGTTACTAAATTGCAACGGGGTATAACAGGAGTAGGATCAACAATAACAAGTTGTAAATTAATTACGTCTAGAAAAAGGAATTTCTTTTGGGGAAAAGGAAAAAAAGAGGTTTAGTAGTTGGGGGGGGGGGGAGTAGTAAGAAGGTTAAAGGACGTGACGGGCTGGTATCTATGAACCACTGTTACACAGACTATTGAGAAATGAAGAAGTGAGCATTTTCAGTAAACCAAAGGTAGGGTGGTAAATTGTGAAGTCAAAGAGCTTCAACATAAGATTACTGCCGCTTCCATTCATCGCCCAATCCACAAAACAAATCAGCAAAATTTGATCACTTTTGTGTGACAGTCTAATCTGAGAGAAATATTGCGTGAATTTAGTTATGCGACATTGCAGTAATACCTTTGCAATACGGCATAGCACAGTTATAGACATGCCCCTGCCACGCCAGGGCCATGGCTTCCAGGCAGGCAGGAACAAAACAGCGAACGCACGTCTCCTCCGTGGCTGGTTTCCGGCATTTGTAATCCCCAGCCAGTTATATAGCGAAAATTTTTATTTTCCCTCACATGCAATTTTTTGTTTCACACACGCACGGAACAAGGACGCAAAAAAAACAGCCAGAGGGAAAAAAAAGGGGCAAAAAAAAAAAAAAAAGGCGAAAAAAAAAGAAAAAAAAAAGCGAAAAAAAGCGGGAAAAAAAAATGCGAAAAAAAAAGTGACAAAAAGGGCAAAAAAAAGGAGAAAAAAAATTCTAAAAAAAAAATTCTAAAACAAAAAATTCTAAAAAAAAAAATACCTAATTAAAAAAAAAAACTTTAAAAAAAAAAATCGAAAATTTTATTTACTTTTCATTTTTTATTTTTTTTTTCATTTTTTTTTTTTTGTTGGGCGTCGAGTGGTACACCGTACATAGTGAAGCACAAAATTATAATAGTTATCATGAAAGAAAATTGTTCCAAAAAGTCTGGACCTTATCACTTAACTTTGAAACCTGGTTGGTTGGTATTTTTCAATATCTTTTGGTTGTGCCTAGTTAATAGTTAAAAACGAGTTATTCCAAACCTTGAAGAATTCTAAACAGTCAAAATATAATTGCACTTGTTGTTGCATTAATCTCAACTTAATAACGGGCCTGTGTTATACCCATTGGGGGCATTTATTACCATTTATCCACCAGAGTGTGTAAAGCACACATTAGGTATCCCAATTGAAATTTGCGCTTCAACTACCAAATCAATAGAATCTTGTACAAAGGCAAATCTGAGGGCCTTTATTTAAATGAGTGCAGATATTGATTGCCTGAACCAAAATGAAAAATTCAAAATTCCTGTGAAAGCTATTAAAATGTACTTTTGAAGTATTTACAATTTTAACAGCTACCTTGCACAGTTTGACAAGAAAAAAATCAGGATATTTGGGGAACAATCATTTTGACTCACACTGTACTACGCGATCACCCTGCTTTCGCGATTAGGACCTGCTTCCCCCGTTCTAGGGTCTCCCGTGGGGTCCAAGGCCCCAAAATGTTGATACTCTGCAAGCCTTACCCAAGACGAAAGGACCCTGCAAGTTTCACGGTCGGGCGTTGTTCCAGTGTTGAGAAGAAGCTCTGGACACACAGACAGACACACACACGCAGAGATAAAAGAGTATTATGTACTTTATGTGGAGTGCCGTAAGGCTCAATCCTCGGACACTTAAATGTTGTTTTATACGCCACCAAGTTTTTCACCAGACACACCCTTCCTTGGTACAATGCCAGACTGCGCGCATGAATAGGAACCTCCAGAGACTCTGGAATAGTCTGCCACTGTACATCAGACAGGCTGTCAGTCTTAGTTCTTTCAAGAAACTCCTCAAAACCCGTATGTTTCCGGATTCCTAGCTGTGTGGTTTCTTCTTCCTCATTGCTTTCCTTTTTTCACTGCGCCTAGCATCCTTTGGTAATTAGGCGAGTTATAAATCCCGCTGTTTTGTATTGTATTATTGTATCAGAGACAGACAAGAACATCTTCAAATTAGAATAAGTCAGCTCATTGAAAAATCAAATGAACATCAGCTCAACTTTTGTCTGGGATTCTTTGAACATAAGGACATGTTTGACGCACTGAGGAAAATATGAGTTAAAGCAATATTGGCATATTTTTTGAAGAGCGCCCCCAATTTTCAAAATTTGATATTTTTGCACAGTTACGTTGGTAATTGTCTAGGAAACTATACCTGCGAACGAGAATGCTAAAAAATGCGTATTTATCACAAAATAAGCGAGTTTGTAATTAGAATTGGGATCCCAGATTGGACTTAACGGCAGAGCTGGAAATGCTACGTTTATGTCCGTCCATGATGAAATAGTGCCACATCGAGAAAATAACCTCTAACTTGACTTGCCCGAACTATTAAACAACTAATGGATGAGCGTAGACACGTACATGGCGCTATTTCCCGGCTATTTCACATTGGAAGGCCGTTTCCAGCAGCCGTTGAATTATTATCGGGGATCCCGATAATAATTATTCTAGTACAAAATTCCTTCGTTTGTGACACATAGACATTTTCGAGCTTAACCATTCACAGGTATAGTTTACTAGCCAGTTACCAATGAAACCGTGTAAAAATCCCCAAATTTGTGAAAACTTGGGGGCTCCCTTCAAAAATGGTGCTAATATTGCTTTAGGAATCTTGCATATGCATCTTTGAAGACATGTACCTGCTGTTAATAAGGCCAGCATACTTAATAGATGACAACAATTCAGAAGAGCGGAGAATAAAGACAATCACCCAGAAGATTCACAGCAACCTTGGAGGAAGTGTTAAGAAGTCCATCCTAAAGAAAGGGTATTAACATAGTTGAGGAACAACAGAATTGACCTTCTTATCGTGTCCAAACAAAGGTGGGCAGCAATGGATGTTCCATTTTTTGTGGCTGTTCCAAAAAAATTAACCACAGGTAGTGTTCTAATCTGCTTCCATGTAGCCCCACTGCTGCAAGGAACCAAACCTTAGATCAACGCTTACCGGTGTGAAGCAGATATAGTCCACCAGGAACCACAGTCCGGGCGCCATAGACGTCAACGGAATAAAGAGCGTAAAACTAATGTTTCTTGAAGAAAGTCAACTGAATCGATTGTCCCATTGTTCACCATTGTTTCCCGTCCTATGAGTACGCGGACAATAATTACTCTAACACCTTGTCCCTCACTTTTTTGAGACAATCGCATGCAGCCATGAGGATTCAGGTTATGTGGAACATGCTCATCAGGTTAAAGAGACACTGGCACATTTGAAAATTGCGCCCTCAAGATTTTTTCAAAATCGATATTTTTGCATTGTTGTAAAGCTTTATATACAAAAGCCCTCACCCTAAATGATTACGACCAAATCAGCTTCCTTAATGGGTAAACAGAACGATTTTGTAATTAACGTTGCCGGTGACGCTAAATTTAGCAGACGACCAAATGGCGTTTAACACATAACCCCGCCGCTATGCATGTTTCCCCACGTATGCACACTGTTTTGAGCGGTCTATAACCTTTGTGGTTTAATATCAGTGAGTATACGGAGTCAAAAATATTCATGTAATATACACATTTGTTGATTAAAGTTATGTGAAAAACTTAAAAGTTGGCTAACAAATTACCTTGATTCTTTCTCCTCTATCAAATGTCCCCTATCTGTTTTGGGGGTATGTTTATTTTAGGTGTAAATATATCTCTGTTCTCCAATGTCCAAACTATCATTTCAGAGCAAATTGAAGAAATTTCATATTTTTGTGAAAATGTGCCAGTGCCCGCTTTACCAATAGATATTCTTGGTTTCTAGCAAGTCTTTTGTCCACAAGGCACCTCTCTCTTAAACTCCTTAGAGAAACTATTTCAAGAGTTTTTGACTTGCGTAAGAAACTTTCTCTTGCTGTATTTAAGGCTGTCTCTGTCCGGCACTAGGGGCTTCACATATATACTTGGTAGCTACGCTCTTGAATGATCGCTTACACAACGACGGATGTGTGTTGGGGGGGCAATTCCTGCTGGGATGTATACGTCTCTGCATTGGAGTTGGGCGAAGAAATCTTGTGATAAGCCGGCAGGAGGCAATTTAACGCTGGATCAAGCTTCTTAGCATGGATGATCTTTCCCATACAGGACAGGCATACTCTGCAGACGAGTAACACAGAGCGAGTGCCTTCGATCTTAGGATATGTGGACGAGCACCATCATGTGCCAGTGAGTTTGTTCTAGATATTATTGCATGGACATACTTTAATCTTCGTCTTCTTGATGTGGGTCTTATAATTTAGAGAGTGCAATCCAAGGTAACTCCTAGGTAGACTGACCTTTGGCTTCACGGTTGCGTAGATTGAAAGCACACACCTGTGTCTTGGATGGATTTGCGCGTAGGTGTTTTCCCTCATAATAAGGAGTGGGTTCATCCAAGGCTTTGGAGAGTCTCTCTTCGACAACTGTGAAGTCTGCATTCTTGTGCTCTAATTACAAGATCATATGCGACAGGTTCCTGCACTTCTAAGGTTTGGTTGGTATATATGTTGAACGGGAGAGGTGCGAGCAACGCTCCCTGGATAGTCCTTTCCTTTTAGCCTAAACGCCACATCTCTTCTTGCTCCTATCTTAACAAAAAACACCGCCCCTGTGTTTCAAGCAAAATCCTTTGAAACTTATTAAGCGGTAATGTCCTTTGGTGAGTTAGCGACAATCTTATGGAATAAGCATCTGTGATTAACCGTGTCATAAGCTGCTGATAGATCGACGAACACGACTCCGGTTACCAAATCCTTCTCGAAAACATCCTCGATGTGTAGAGTTAGGTTGAGTACTTGGCTTGTTGTTGATTTACCTGACCGGAAACCTGTTTTTTCTGGTATGAGGTGTCCGTCTTTCACAGGTGCGATAGGTTGAGCAAGAGGACATGCTTGTAGGTATGGCTGAGGAATGATATTGGTCTAGAGCTCTTGGGATTTGATGGACCTTTCCCAGGCTTTAGAAGTGCCATAACATGTGCTTTCCTCCAGATCTTTGGGAACCTGTGGGAAATAAGGCAGCAATTGTAGAGCTCAGGAGGCCACTTCCATTGCTGCTGGGCCGAAGATTTTCAGCTGCTCAGTTGAGATGTTGTCAAGGCCTACTGCTTTTCCTGGTTGAAGATTATCAATACCGGTTTCCAGTTCGTCTTTGTTTACAGGGAGAATGAAACCAGGGACGCCACTATCCCTCTTAGGATTTAGTTTGATCTTTTGGGGCTTTTTGCTGCACTTGTCATTTAAAAGCAGTTGGTGGGCAACTTTGTTGGGTTTAACAGTTTTTGGGGTTTTTTTTGTCTTTCATAAGTTTTATTTCAATCTTCTAGTATTTATTACAGCATACACCATCTACTTAATTTATAATGTCTCAGTGTAGTTATTACACTAGTTTCCTTAGTGTAAGCTCTTGTTCAAACATTGGGATATTTACCATATTTAAATTTACTTATACATAATTTAGCTACCATGATAACCTTATTCAGGTACTGATTCAAATTCTCATTTTCTGTGTTCACACCGAATATTGCATCTATTACAGATATATTTATTTTTCTACTCCATTTATTTGAAATAATTGAACTTGCCTCGAACCAAATTTTCTTTATATCTTTAAAATAGAAGAAATAATGTTCCAAATAATCCTTTCTCCACATATTTTGCAGTTATTTGTAGACGCTTTCCCCATTCTTTGTAAAAGAATTCTTGTTGGGTATATATTGCTTAAAATTTTCCAATTCAATGTTATTAACCTTGCTTCACTAAAAGTTCTTAAATTATTTTTCCAAATACTTTCCCATTCAAAAACATGATTTGGGAATTTGTTTTCCCAGAAACCTTCACATATAGGTTTTACAGACAAATCTGAAATCATCATAGTATACACCACTTAGATGTACACTTATTTAATGGAAAGAACTGTGAGCCATACAGTGGCGTAACGGGCCTGCCCGCTCTGAGGGGGCAAATTTCCCAGTCTTCGGAAATTTTCCCTCTTAGGGGGGTCAAAAGGCCAATTTTTCCCGGCCAGAGGACTGAAAAACGGCTGATTTAGCATGATTTTTGCAAATTTTTTCTCGGCCAAAGTCGTCAGGGGGCAACCTGCCCCCCCTGTCCCCCCGTCTGTTACGCCACTGGAGCCATACGTCAGGCCTATTCCGCCTTCATCGTTGTTTTCCCTCTTTCTCTTTTTCCAATTCTTCGGAATTGCTATTTGTAGTGTAAAATAATCGATAATTACCCCACCAGGTTTCTTGACTCTTGTTTTAATTTCGTTAATTGACATAAAGTTACCATCTTCATCGTATAAATTTGATACTGTAAGAAAACCCTGATTTATCCAATCTTTAAAATATAAACTTTTTCCAGAAAATAGAATGCAATTATTGTTCCATATAATTTCTTGACCTGGGTCTTCAATTTCATTTTCCTTTTGACTCTTTTTTGTTACTCAACCATGGAAAATAACTATAACCTTACGATATACAGGTACATCTTTTTAAGATCTTGCAAACAGTTTTCGTTTAAATTTTGGTATTTAGTATTACATTTAAAAATATGTAAACCTAAATTAGTTTTTGCCAGCTGAAAACAAAGGTATATTTTTCCATGTTGCAATGTCTTCCCTCGCTAATCTCTTAATCCAGGAAACCTTTAATGAGTCAGAAACGAGGGTTGGTGAATCATCTTTAAGCCACCTTTTTCATATTCATTATGAGAGTATCGTCGTTTGACTTTGTCGTTGCTACCCCAGAACAAATTTAAATTAGGTTGTGTTCAAATATTTAATTGACTCTGAAGGTAAGTTCATAATACTGATACATAAATAACTGTGCTAGAGTAAACTCTTTACCAAGACAATTGGGCCCCACAACGTTAAATCTATGATTTCCAGGTGCTAATGATTTATTTATCTGTTTATTTTTGGTTGCCAATGTCAGCTATGTCGTTCATAGATTTTGTACTACAGTAACATATACCCAGTGTTTTTTTTAAATCAAAAAAACTTTTTCTGACTTTTTCTATAGCATCCAATCCATAAAGCTTCTGTTTAGAATTCAATTTAAGACATGATATAACCTGAGAAGTATTTAACATTCCAAGTACATTTTCAAATCATTTTCATCACTTAATAAATACTGTTGTGTTAGCGTTTCCCGCATAGCATTGGGTCGTACTCGGTTACTCCCATTTTTTTCATAATTTTCAAAGGGCAATTTGATACACTTTAATTTGGGTCACTCTGTCGTATTTAACGTTTCCAGAACGTTTTCAAAACGTTCAGATTGGTTACGGAACGTTTCAATGAACGTTTTGGCAACGTAAAAAGTAGACACTTTTTTTAGTTCAGAACGTTTTGCCCCGGAAACGTATTTGATAACGTCTTGTAACGTTACAAAAAACGTTTCGAAAACCTGGGCGGAACACGGCCATTGTTTCAATTAAAGTTGAGGAAACGTTTTGGAACGTGTAAAACGTTTCTACAACGTTCCTGGTAACGTTGCTATAGCATACAGTTTTCTGGTGCCAGAACTGTGGAAACGTTGCCTACAACGTTCTGTACTTATATAGACCACACTTTTTTCTGGTGCAAGAACCGTTGTAATGTTAAGCAAGAATGTTGTTAGTTCCGCAACGCCTATGCTACGTAAGTTTGAACAGATTTATTTGTCCATGGATTTTGTATTTTTGTATTTGTAAACATTATGTGTTTCCCAAAAATATCGATATTGAAATAATTTTATTTATACTACCTTTTCAGTAATATATAGCGTGCAAATTAGGCTACATAAAATACGCAGTTTGTTCTTGTCGTTTATAACATCGAATAATGAGCAAAGGAACACGTATGTGATATTAGTTGAGGTTGTTTGATAGGCCATTTATAACTATGTGAGACAAAAATGGCGATGTGGATGTTGCATGTAGCTGTGGTGGGTCGATTCTTGAATTGTATTGAAGTAGAAAGAATGATAAAAAACCTACCTGTAGTTTCAAAAATACTACCATCTTCCCCCCTTATATTAATGAGCTGTAGCTTGCTGAATACGAATGGTGATACGAGTGTGTTAACCAGTGTCCAAGCTGTCTTGTAGAAATGTGTAAGGAATGGGACCCAGTGTACACATGCATAGTGAATCACATGCTTTCTAAGCCGTAGCTTGTAAGCTGCTTGTGTGGGTGTTCTCCTAAAATTAGCGTATGGTATCCAGGAGATATACAGCCTTAGAGTGAGGTGGAGCACAAGAAGTATTTCAATATTTGTCACATGTGAGAATCTTCAGTCTAGAATACGTCTAACCCAGCAAAATTAAAACAGAATCATCCAAAATTGGTGATGTCTCTTGACCGTTGCTTGTGCGCCCGTTTTTGTTTAGCGTGGTTTGAAACATTGACCTTACCCCGGCATTGACCTAACTGTTACCACGATTACCGTGGGGATGGAGTCAGAACTATTCACTGATCGTGCCAGTGGTAGAGACAGTGGGTGCCGGTCATAAAACATTGGACATGATTGAGTAGTTGACTGATGATTTCATAATGAAACTTCGAAAAATAAAAATGAATCGACTATATACTGAAAATAACAACATAATAATTTATGGTGGTATTGGATCCCATTTAAGTGGATACGATAAGGACATATCATATGAATGAGATGAAGCATACTTTAATCATCTATTTGGCCTACTAGCGATCACTTATTTATTCAGTATTAATTATTAATTATTATTATTATTATTATATTGTTTTGTATAACAAAAAAACATACCATACAAACATAAATGCGTTTTCATCGTTCAGTTACATTGAAACGTTCTGAGAACGTTGCGGTTCGTCTCGTCAAGTTGTATTCGTTAGTTTGTTTCTAATGAAACGTTTGTCTGCGACGTCGTGTTTCGTCTTAATTAGATTCATATTTTGGTGATTATAAGGTAGATAAATATCCGTTCCACAAACGAAATTCCAATAAACCAATTTGTCCTACGAATGTACATTCCACGTTTTAGAAAACGTGTTTAACAAACAAAACGTTTCTACAAGACGGAACACCGTAGAACCTATGGAAACGTTTCAGAATGTTTCGTACGTTTCGTGTTAGCTGGGTAATTCTATTGCAATTACGAATAATAGAGCAGAAAGGTGACAACCTTGACGAACCCCTTTTCTAACGAGCGATAGTGATACATTGCCATTATGTATAGACAGCGTTGAAGTTCATAATATTGTTCTTACCCATTGAAAAAAATCTGGTCCAAAAGTGAAAAAGAATTAAAAGATATTTTCTTGTCTTATTACTATCAAATGCTTGCTGAAAATACAAAAAACAGACAAAGCCCCAGGGAGATTATGATCGGCAGTACTTAATAACATCTTCTATTAATCTAGCATTGAACCTATGTATCGTCCCTTGATATAACTCTGATTGATCTGAGTCTACAATTGAGTGCACTTTAAATTCTGTACTCTTTTGGCTAATGCTTTGTGGCAAATTTGTAATCTACATAATAAGATTATGGGTCTTTATTTCCATGCCAACGGCAACAGCAATACAATAAGTGAAGAAATATGAGGTACAGTTACATATGAATTGGTGACATGGGGGAAAGACCAGAGCAGAAAGGCCAAAGGGCCAGATGTAATCGTCCCCCAAACAATAAAACACAATATTCATACAAACATAAAATGTACGGTGAGTGTAGATTTGAAATTGTACCACAATGATCATTAATAAAAGTAGATTGAGCAGGTAACTTAACTGTAAGCACCGTGAATAGCTAGTTAAAGCAAATTATACATTACTAGCGTGAGAGGCCGCGCTTCGCGCGGGCTCACGCTAGTTGAGGTGAACGGAGCGATCATGAAACTGAACGATCACCTGAAGAATGACACACTATGATTGCGAGGGACTGCACCAAAACACGTATCCTGAACTTAGACGCCGAGTCGCAAATTTTGTCTTTTAACACTTTTAATACCTCCAATTCCCGTACCTATCATTTCTTAAAGCTCATGTAGTTACCATTGCATAAGGAGGAAGACGTAAATGATATTAATCCCGGATAATTTCCGGTATATTTTTTTTCTCGTATTTTTTTAAATATAAAACTTAAAATATAATTCCCGTTATAGGTTTCCGTGTACTTTTTTTAATCAAAAAGTAGGCCTAATCACGTGGGGCAAGCTGTAGTTCCCGTTTTCCACATATTTTCTCATTAATCCTCAAACTCCCAGATAAAGTTCTCGCCATGTTCCCCCCCCCGTCACACCCATCCCGTATAGTCGTATCTTTTATATCGAGTTGCCAGCATATCCTGTAGCTTAGGCCTATATAGTTCCTATTTTCTAAATATTAACACGTCAATATTTTCACCCCGTATTTTCCGTTATTTTTTTCAAAAACCCTGTGGGCGTGGGGTAAACCGTATATAGTATCAATAGCATACGACAATCAAGCGAACGAAAACATTTCTTTCTTCCCCACATCGTTTGCACAATAAGAGCCTGTAAGTTAATTGCGTACCGCATATAGCGTCTTACGAGTAATCGCCCGTCGGCACTCGTAAACACCCGTCGCAAAGCTCCACGCATACGCGCCGCTTAGTTACCGCGTACAAAAATGGTTTGCCACGCGTAACCACCCGTCGCAACGCACCACGCATACGCGCCGCTTATAACGCGTACAAACAACTGGTAATTTCTGGCCAACCGCAGCCCACATTTCGTTGATTTTCAGTCTCATTCCGAACGGTTTCGCTCCAAATTATGCCGTAACCGGTCCTGCGTATCCTCACGCCACCTCACGTGCAATTTGGCGCACGCAATTATAGCTCCAACTAACGGAACCTTTTGCGAACAAAACCTACCATACATCACACAAACCATTAGCAATTATAGTATGCTAGTGTCATATTCTCTTCTAGTTTAGTTTTAAATGTCGTAAACACCGGTTGATTTGAATAACAGTAGGTAAGGGTAAATTATTCCAGTATCCAGGCCCCATAGACATCACACCTTTTGAAGAGAAAGGTTTTGTTTTTTTGGGCAATTGATACGAATTATTGTTTCTGGTAGAATACGTTAGAATAAGTATGTATTCTATATGTTTAGTAAAATAGTGAAGACATCTGAAGCTGGTCTGTAAAAATGTTTATACATAAGAAAAACACAGTAGGTCAAGAGAATACATGTTCATAGACATTAAGGATATAATCTTTGAAAGAGTTTGGTGTGATCTATAATGGCGATTTGAAAATATTCTCACTGCGCTCTTTCTGAAGTATGGAATTCTATTTCTACATTATATTTAGGTTACTACCCCCATTGCAAGCAGTGCCATTTATGATATATTATAGGGAATAAATTGAACAATATAGTACGCTAGAATAACAGTTGGGAACAAAGTGTTTCAATTGTTCAAGACAACAACATTTTAGATATTGTATTTGATACCAGCTTCAATATGGTATTCACGAAAAGATTGTAGATCAATAAAACACAGAAATTTCGTCGGTTAACCCTTGTAGCACTTTTCCATCTAGTGTTACTTCATTGAATTTGAAATTTAACGTTTAATGGGTGTCCCATCATAATCTGTTAGTTGGTTTTGCTACGTTACTGAGAGTTTGTTAGCTTTAAACCAGTTTGACATTTCTGAATTTCTGTGTTAATAATTATTTTTATCAGCAAGATACAATATGGTCGTGTCATCAGCACAAAAGACGAAATTTAAGATTGAAGAAGTTTTAATAATATCGTTAACATATAGAATAAATAACAAAGGACCAAGGATTTACCCTTGTGGAACACCACTTGTTATATATTGAACTTCAGATTAGATTTGTCGAATATAAGATACATATTGTTTTCTTCACAAGATAATTAGAAACCATTGTAATTACGCGTTTGCCTCTTCTAAAAGCAATAATGTTTTAATTTATGCCAATAAAATGTCATGGTTTATAGTATCAAAGGCTTTTTAGATAATCGAGGAATATGCCCATTGAGTGTTTCTGTTATTTTCACTAGCATTGTAAATTTATCGAGCAATCGAAGCAAGGAACAGCATCTGTGTTTGAAAGATGAGACCCTAAACCCAAAATTGTTATTGTTGAAAATACTATGTTTATCAAAAATTTTTAAAACAAATGATAAACATCTATTAAAGACATTCTTTACAGAATCTTTGAGAAACATGGCGATATCGAAATAGGTCGGGTAATTTGAAATATATCAAACTTTATTGTAAATAGGTACAATTTTGCTATTTTAGGTCATTTGGTACAAGACCTGTTGGTCGTAGAGATAGATTGAAAATCATGGAAAGGGGGGTACTTACTTCGTTGGCAATTTTTGGAAACAAGGAAATTACTGATCTCATCATGACCTGGACTTTTGTTTTTATCGAACTTTCGTTATGATTTTGATTATTTCACTTTCAACTAAGGTAACATTGTACAATTATGTTGAAGTGGGTTAAATAAATATTCGTGATATTTCTTGTCTCCAGTAGTAATTAATTTCTCAGCTAGTTTGGACCAATATTCACGAAAAAAAGAGTTAGTTAAAATCATCGCAGATAGTCTGTGGATTGGTTACAATTTCACCGGAAACATTTAAGAATTGTGTATGTTGCTTCTTTTTAGAAGTGCGACCCCGATAGCTATTTAAGTTTCCAAGTTTGCTATATTATTGTTATGCCTGATGAAATTTGGATTTGTAGTATCCACGTTTTGCTTTACGAATAAGACTGTGCCATTTGTTCCTGTATACTTTGTACGCGTTCATGTTGTTCTTCACTGGATGGCATTTATACGCTTTATACAGTTTATTCTTCTTATTGATACTGTTAAAAAAACCGGTTGTGAGTCAAGGAGCTATTGGATCCTTCTTTCTGTTTTTAGATTTTTTAACAATGGGTATTGAACTCATTAATCAAGTCATTTAATGTTGAGATATAGGGATTTAGTATCTTTCGCATTGCTCCATTCAATATCTCGCACCACTTGACTTTGGATAATTTTTCGTTTCAGGTTGTAACATAGCTTATTATAATTCCTCTGAAAATATCCATTTCCAGTAATCGTTGTCTTTGGTACATTATATTTGTAGTCAAAGTGTAAGAGTAGTTAGAAAATGGTCGCTAATATCTGTCACCAATATAGTCGAAGAAATATCATCATTGGTTGTTGGTTAAAATATTATCAGTGAGAGTTGCACTATGTTCAGTAATCCTTGTTGCGGTTTAGTAATCGTCGGTAAAGAAAAATATAGAAAAATATGAAAAATAAGATTAAGTAATCATGGGGGGGTGTGGTTGTTCCTCGTTTAGTAGATCAATGTTAAAATCTCCCATGATATATATCCTTTATGTTCATGTCAACTTTTCTACTATTGCGCTAAAATCACCAATGAAGTGATATTATACGATGTATGTGCTAGTAAATTACTCCAAAGATTACATTTTTATGGGGTTTTGAGCAAAAATTCAACAAAACAGGATTCATAATTAGCCGTGCATTTGTTAAATCATCCATAACGTGTATTTGATCGTTTGTGATATAAACATTCCAGCTCCGCCTTTTTTCGCGGGTTTACTCTGTTTTGTATACAAATTATACCAGGGATGTGATAATATGTGGCGGGCGGTGTTCATTTAAAGGGTTCAGTAAGACCAAAACCAGAGGGTCTGTCCAATATCCTGTAATACATTCCTTAGCGTATCAAAGTTTTCTTAAACTTCTAATATTAAATTTATAAAGTAAGTTATTTCGGTTGAAAGAATATTACCAGCTTTCAGTTGTCTAGGTGTACGGTAGACACATTGAGGATATATTCATTTATGTTTGCTGGTATTGTTATTTTGGTATGAATGGATCTAAATAACATATTGTCAGAGTTTGTAAAATCAATACGAGCAATCACTTGTGTTGTTATTTGCCTCAACATCTTCTCTGTTTGCATTGAAATAATAGTTACAGTATAGTTACAACTACTGGCGATAGTTGCATGTTGATTCAAATTATCTGCTCGATTGAAATTATGTCTATCGACACTCGGGTTACAATTAAACATATAAAAGGACAATTTAGACAAATTTAAAACGAAAAATCAAAACTCAGGTGATACGGCACCGCCTCCCACCAAAATAATAAATTTTTAATCTTTCAGTAGGTTCGCACTATGGGTCATTAATTTGACCAATTTCACTAACTATTACTTGATTTGAAGGAAACATCTCATTTGACATGGATAAATTATGAGAGTGTATATAACTAATTGTAAATACATACTGTAACTGTGAAGTCGATAAATTGAGCGTATAACTTAAAGAATAAAATAAAGCACAATTTAGATCCAATTTAACAAATACTCTGGTAAAATCTTTCCTTTATGATCACTTGTATTTACCTTTCTGCGGACTTGTTCCTAATTTTTCACTATCGAAACATTAATTTAACGAAATTAACACCCAAAGTGATTTATTTGTCCCAGAAAAAATTATAGAATTCCAACTGTCAAGCCATCATTACCTGGTTTTGTTATTTGATATGTCTTGAAGAGCTCTAAAGCATTAATTAAATTTAGCTACCCTCGACATTGCTTTTTTATAACATCACTTAATTTTTTAACATCTAGATCCTCTTTGAAAGATGTGTATAATAAGTTTACACCAGATTATTGTCAACTTCTCATAATGATACTTGTTCATGATAACTCTCTTGATTACTTTAAATTTCACCTTTGTCATTTCGTAGTGACGTAATTCTTTTATTAACTAACGAATTGTCTTTTCAAGATTAAAAAATACTTTGTATTTTTCTCACCTTCATGAATGCCACTTTCTTTAGACCGTATTTTGGCACTTTCTTGTTTCTTTTGCCAGGCAAGCTCAAGTTCTGCTGACTTTTATATATATTTCTTGGTTCTCTTTAGCATTGTTAAATGCTTAATTGTTCCTTAATATCTCACATTTTCTCTATAAATCTACAATTTTTATATTTTTATTATTCTTTGTGAAACACAATACTTAATTGTAAAACCTCGAATTTCGTTTTTACATAGATCCCAAAACATTTCGCGTGTAGGAATGCGTTCATATTCTATACTGCATTGATCAATTAATGTTATAGAATGTGTGAACATTCATTTTAAGCAAACATTATTAATTTCCACACTCCCTTACCATGTTGATAATTTCTGTATTTAAGTGAAGCTCACAGCCAAATGGTCCGTTGCTGGTGCAGTTACGATTTTACAGTCAGTTATAGTATGTTCTAATAAACTGATATAAAAATGTAATCTAGTGTCGATACACAGGGGGGGTGATTCTTTGCCAAGTGAAACGCTTATCATTGGCATGTTTTTTTCGCCATGTATCACATAAGTCATTTGTTTCAATAAATGTTTTCAGAACATGTTTTATTATTGAGTTACCTGACTTGTCAATGTCTATGTTAAAATCCCCACCTATTATGTTATATCCTTGATCTCCATGTTCTTTTATAAGTGTGTCAATTTTTGATATGAAAGCTACCTTCTCACTTTCTATATTTTAACTTCGCATTGTCGTGAAATTAATGTTATCAATCCTTTACTGTGTATTGTACTACAGACTGCATAAAAATCACCTCCCCATTCAGCTTTCCATTTATTAATATTATTGGGTTTAACAGTTAGCTTCTGTGGAGGTTCTGTTGGACCCGTCGAAGCTTTCGGATGGTAAACCACGCTTTCTTGCTGTTATTTGTCATATCGGTGGATTCAATTAAGGTATTCCAGGGTTTGACATTTTCCTGGGAGATCCTCCCCACACTTCCTCACCTTTAGCAGTTGTTTTAGCGCTTTCGTTTGAAAGGCCTGGTATATATTCTGTCCTACAGCCCCTTACCTGAGATTTGCAGCTTTACACTGAAAAATATTTGGTGTCATTTTGACACTAAAACAAGTGTCAAAAATGGGTCGTCAGTTGGCCACCTAAAGGTGTCAAATTGACACCACTATGGGTGTAAAACACGACACCTTTGGGTGTCATATTCATTTTGACACCTAGGGTGGTTACCTGAGGACCCATTTTCGAAAAATGTCATTACACCCCAAACGAGGTGTAAAATTTACACTCGCAAGTGTCATATTGAGATATATTTACATCCTAATTGGGGTGTATTTGGGTAAAAGGGAAAACGAGTATTTGTCACCTCTAGCGCAGATTTGAGCTGTTTATGCTGATGCCCGAATTTCCATCAAATTGAAAATTAGCATTATTTGCATGGACATTGTATAATTCAAATAATCATTAAATTCACCAATTCTATCAAAACTGCAGCAAAAACCATGCAGTGGATCTGCAGTCACATTTGAGCTATTTGGATGTTTGTGAAATAACATCTTGTAAAGTATGCTGAAACATCCATGCATGGTGACAACTATCTTATTTGTCCCTTTCAGTTTGGTAAGAAACAACTCCTCATTTCCATTCAGTGCCATGCTTCTCATCTCTTTCAACTCATTCAGCCGGAAAAACTCGTCCATGATTCGGTCGTAACATGCTGACAAAATGGCGAAGAGAAAACTTTTGTGTGCCAAGGCGCATGCGTTGACACGTCGATTTACGCTCAATTTAGTGTCAGAATTAAACCCCAAATTGGTGTCATGATGCTTCGACACCTCTAAAAATCGTAAGCTTCCCATCAACTATTGACACCCTTGGAGTCATTTCAATTAATCTGACACCAGTTTTGGTGTAAATCACAAAATGATCACCGTCGGACACTTAGTGCAAATCATATCATTGACTATTACACCAATTTTGGAGTCAAAATAACGCCTTTGTAAGTGTAATTTACAGTTGACTCCAAGAAGGTGTCGCTCTGACACCATTTTTTTCAGTGTAATTAAAACATCACGTACAAGGTATGGAAGATCAGCTCTGCCGTTGAATCTTGAAAGCAAAAAGCAAAAGGGCAAGATAAAGTTCATGACCAACTTTGAAACATCAGAAGGTATAAAAAATAAATAATAACCAGATAGAGAAAGTGGACAACTACAAATACCTGGACCACACATTGAAAATGGAAGACCCCACAAAAGAAGAAATAATGATCGGGATCTAGGAAGGATGGAGACGTTTTAACATGTGCAAGGTTATATTAACTAACAAGGAAATACTACTGTCACTAAGAAGAAAGATATATGATCAGTGTGTCGTAACAACTATGATTTATGGAGTAGAAACTTGGTCAGCAACTGAAAAGATGAAACAGAAATCGAGAACAACACAGAAAGCTATGGAAAATAGAATGCTGAAGTTGAAACTGCGTAACAAAGATAAACACACCGACACAAGGCAAAAAAAAAATTAAAAATATCAAAGCGAAGACCAAAGGAAAGAAGTTATGATGGGCAGGACATTTGTCCAGAAGTAATTTCAACAGATGGACGACCAAGAAACGTTAAAAGAAAAAAAGAGGTAATTAATACAAAAGAGGATATGGCGAGATGAACTCACCACATACAGCTAACGGACAGAAATTAAAAAAACAGTGGCTTATAACCCTTTCTTGGGAGTATATAGTGAATCGTAAATAAAAATGAAGATGCGAGGATCACGAAATGCTCCTTTAATAATATTATGCAGCGATTAAATTACGAGTGGATGAATGTTAATTTACCCCTCAATTTGTATTTTAGATTAATATCTGGTCTTGTATTGTGTTTATATGATCGCAACATTTGTTTACCTACCTTTTTTTAGAAACAGTTTATTGAGTTTGAATCATAAGATAATGGAACCCGTTGTTTCGAGTGTCTCAGGGTCTTCCTGTGAGAAAAGAATGTTAGTGTCATCCACAAAGAGTGTATAGTAAGGAAAGCTGGGGAAAAGAGGAAGATCATTAATGTATAGTAAAGAGAAAAGAGGACCCAATATGGAGCCTTGGGGTACTGCATATTGATATATTGGAGGGCGGAGATATTAGCCATTATACGTAATAAATTGTTTTCAGCCAGATAGGTAGTTCAATGTCCATCGATTAGCAAGACCCTTATGCCATAAAGGCTTCTTTTTTAGAAGGATGATGTGGTTTAATGTGTCGAAAGCCTTCCTTAATCAAGAACGATCCCAAAAAAATCAAAGATCCTGGCAGGATAAGCAGAGAGAAGCGCCCTCAATTTTGACATTGCGTTATCTGGTACCCATTTTCACAAATCATATAACTTTCAATGTGAAGTTTTCTGCTCTAAACTTTAAAAAACACGAAATGTTCATATTTTGAAGAAAATGGCACTTTTAGAGGAATTTTAAGTGTAGGCTTCAATGGGAAATCGATTTTTTTTTATTATACAACCCCTTTCCCCCCAAGAACGGGAAAGAGACTTATTTTGCTGATGTGTATTGAAAATATGTATCTACCCTGTAAGCGGCTTTCCCGTAGTTGAGGGGGTGGGGGAGGGTTCATTTTTAAACAATTTCACCATCGAGGGTGCATAAACATTCACTATGAGCTAATAAAATTTCATTTCCATGGCACAGTTCAATAGCATTCATTCACCATTATATTGAGCAAATGCACTCGCTGTATTTTAGTATGATTTATGATACCCAGAACATGCATGGTCAAGGCTACTGAACTGAGCCCTTGGTAGATTAGCATTCCTTACCTCAGAGTGATTCAATCATTCATGTTTGACCTCCCCAATATATTCCAACGCATAATAGCTTTGTGCTTACTCTACCAGAACAAAGTACACTGTATACCAGAACTCACTTGTATTGTTATTCATTAACAAAACTTTGCACAAGAAATAGTGTGATGTAATAGTCCAACAAATTTTCCCTGAGCTCTGAACCATAGCAACATGGCCACATCTGTTATAGTAACTCTGATCATCATAGAGCAGGGGCAGAATATCATAGGGGCCTTATTTAAGGAATTCGTTTACCTCCCACTACAGAAAAGGTTTGACACCTTTGGTAGTTAGTATGGACCCTCTACATCAATGCTAGGTAGGTAGTACTCTCAAATTGTGGTATCACTTTTTCAATAGAGACCAATTTAAGTTTTCACATGGGTCAAACTTTTAAAATGCCCCCGATCATATTGAAACGTATGCCATCTAATCATAAGGATTCCAAAAGGTATAGTTTGTACCACCTACGAACACTGGGTTTGACACAGTAGTTATATGGTAAAAAATGAGAAAAAATGGTACAAAAGTTCAATCTCAATTTGTACAGGGCCAACATTAAAAGTTAATCTGATTATATTTTAAATACTTGCAAATTATTGCCTGAGGTAAGAGGACTCCAAAAGTATAGTTTTGATTATGTTAAATCTTTACTTACGGAGATAAGGGTCAAAGAAGGTCAACGCCAATTGAATTATGTTGCCCTATGACCTACTTTGTCGCATAACATGATAACTATACACTGCAGATGGTACAAACTATTCCTTATTTTGACGCATTAAGCTAGATGGACAACTTCTTGCATTTTTCAACAAAATTGGAGCAACTTCTGATTTTGACCCATGTACAAAAAAATATTGACATTTTTTACCATTTTAGCCATTTTTACCCTATAACTCCCGAACCAATGGTCATAGATGGTACAAACTATACATTTTTGGAATCCTTATGACTAGGCTGACAATATGGCATACATCTCAACATGATTGGGGCATTTTAAAAGTTTGACCCCTGTGTAAAATTAAAGTGGCCCCTATTGAAAAAGTGACATCCCTATTGAAAAAGTGACACCACAATTTGAGAGTACTACCTAGTACCTACCTAGCTTTGATATAAAGGGTCCATACTAACTACCAAAGGTGTCAAACCTTTTCTGTAGTGAGTTGTAAACGCTTTGTTTTGACTTTGAACCTGGTGCCGTGCTCCTCCTCTATCAATGAAAGACCTGTTACATAATATCATGAATATAAATCTCAAGTGAGATTTTGGAGTAGAATTAATTATTTATAGTCGTGGGTTTGCTACTTGCTACTCAAATCCCCCTTCCAATTTGGATTTTTTCATGTTTTTAGCTTGTTATGGCAAGTATTGAGGGGGCTTCCCTCTGCTTATCCTGCCAGGTCCTTCTCTGATACTGTGGTGTAGAAGTCATTTTTACCATATCGATGGTTAGGACAAGAATGTTAATATGCTTGGAAATAAAATAAAACATTTTTATACATGGGGGGGGGGATCCTTCCAATGATCTTTGATAGAGTAGGTAATATAAAAAAGGGCATAGAATTGTTAAACAAGTGGGAATAAGCCAGCTTTGGCGAATTGGAATGAACCTTAGCAATTTTGAGCTTTGAGGACCACACCCAAGCGCGTGAGGTACACCCAAGTGAATAACGAAACGATTGAAAACATGAACAAATGTTTATTTCAGGCAGCTTTAAGGGGATATTAGAGTGATTCCATAGTGGTCGGTGGCTGTGCTGTTGCAATTTCAGTAAAAAGTATCAATCTTCATCTGAAGAAATTAGGAGGGAAGATATATTAATGAAGAAAAAAATTGGAGGCTTTGCTGTTTGCTTCCTGTTTAGGGTGTTTTCACCTCGAAGGTTGTAGGTGTTTTAGAACCGTAGAATTGGTTAAGATGATTTCTATATTTTAGCCTAAGTCCAACTTCATTCGGAAAACTATTTCTAGTTATTCAAGCTACTGTAGAACCTCTGCTATTGACCCTGGCTTTTGTAATAGTTCAGTCTGTCAGCGAGGGCAGTGGTTAAGCAATTTGGTCCCAGAGTGTGTCTCATGTTTACTGGTTTGGTCTCAATGTTGGTCTGATTGTCTTGCGCATGGCAAAAATGTATAAGCATGTTACTTCCTGGGTTCCTAGTGGGTAGAAGACTATTTACTATACAGTTGTGTTTTTTTTAACCTGAACAATTATTGCTTATGTAATATGTGTCGTGCCAAAACCTTGTATTTATTCCTAATTGGGATTGCCATTCGCCTGGATAACCACAGCTTCAAGCAAACCCAAATTGCAACTTATCCCTGAGCTAACCTTAAAGGGACAATTGGCATGAAAAAAAATGGACATAATAAAGGACCCTTACTGAAAACCACTCCACCGATTCGTAAAACAGTAAAAAACAGGAAGAGTTCGGGGGTGGGAGGTTTTAGTTTGTGGCAATTTCTGGAACAAGGATTGCTGACCATTACTGCCAGCATTTATCAAAATTGAAAAGCATGTTGTCATTCAGCTCACAGACCATTGCCTATGGTAATGTGCAATTCACGGCTAATCCGTCTTTCACTTGCAGATCAATATCTTTCCTACAAGCCTAAAGTAACATGCCTGATCCGGTCTGAATGCTTTTGAATTGTGTTGCCAAACATGCTAGATACACTAATTCTGTCAGGAGTGAACCAACCTTGATTTTCTGTTCCAGAAATTAAATTGCCACAAAATGCCACAACCCCCCTGATGAAACTCTTCTGTTTTTACAGTTGTTACAGAATGTAAACATTCAAATTGTTTCAACTGGGAAGTGATTTCAGTAGGGTCTTTTCATTAGTCATGTTTTCATGCCATTATATGTCCCTTTAAAGACATATTAACTAGCCAAAAAAAGTCACCTAAAAGTCACCTAAAAGTTCAGTTAAGATATTCAGATGACAGGCAACAACGCACACAAACAGATATGACGATCGCTATAGTATATTGACGAATCATAAACAGGTACATATCGCTATAGTGGTTCGTCAACGCATCCAGGAGTGACAATGGTTTTGGGGTGTATAAATAATTCTAATAGGGCTGTTTTGATATTAGAGTGTATCGGTGCGCCATGGCTACAGAGCGCAAGCTCGAGCCATGGCGAGTATGTTCAGCGGTATTATGTTGATAGAGATTACTTTTTTGCAGGGGAAGTTTCTGAGTTTTGAGTTATGACAGGTAATTTAACAGAAGCATGATTGATGTGAACTTCATATTTTTTCTTAATTTATCATGAATTACTAAGATCTTTTGAACAAAGGTGTACGAGATGAGTTTTTAAATGTCACATGGGACCGAGACTGCATAGTAAATGCATGTAGCAGTTTCACAAATTACCGTTGGAAATCCCCAATGCCCAAATCGAGCCAGTCGTTACTACCCTCTGTCAGAACCGGCGTGTATAGTCTCACATCTTGATCGATTACGCTGAGACAACAGAGATACAGAATGCTTGCTGCTTTGCGTATTGTAGTTATATAAACGGTAAAGAGATGAATCGTTTGGTGTCACGTGTCAGTGTACCAGGTCACGTGGCAGGTATCAGATATCGGTGTGCTCTTCGGGGGCGACCGATATGTATAAATCCGACTATGTTAAATCAAGTCTGTACATGACCCTCTTCCCAAAGTGCTTGCTATTATTTTTTTCCAAAAGGGACACCTGGATATGTTATAACAGTACAAATTACCTTTCCTACTGATTCAAAAACGACGTACGATGACGATAATCGGTGCTTTTCCAATGTAGGGATAAGAACGTTATTTTTACTGAAATGGGTCACGAAGCCAAAATAATAAACCAATCAATTGCCGTGACGTAATCAAATCTTTATGTTTTCCACAAATTGGCTGTTATTCCCTAATAAAATTCCTTTTAGATTCAACATCTGTATATTGTTTCTTTAATAATTAATATCAATTGTTCCCCGCATGAATGTGTTAAAAAAATGGGTCCATAAGTCTACAAAAACTGAATACAAAGTCAGCCGGCTAAATACCCTTACCGTGCTGAATGAGCATACGGATCCCCGTGTTAGTTTTTAGCAGGGCTACACAGCCACTTTGCGCGCGGCTGCGGGGGTATGCGTCCAGTCTAGTAAGGGTCAAGACCGCGAATCCCCCATGGAGGGGGGTTTTCCAGCTCGCACGTAACATAATACTTGAATAAACCGTGACGTTGTAGACGAGGCCATGGTACAGTTGCTGAAAACAAATGATGGCGTGCACACACAATAAAGAACCAATAGACAGATGGCCTGGTGGGGACATCTACATCATAAGGGACCCTGTGGGCCACTTGTTTCAAAGGTGGAAATGATGCGTGAACATGACTTTCCAAATGCACCCTAATCAAGATTTCCACCGACGAAAAAACATACCCTAAACAAGTATTTTTGTCTGTTTTTGCTACACTTGAATACAGTAATTTTTGTCAGTTTTTTGGCTGCATTAAACAGTAAGTCAATGATTGTGGCCTTATATCCATTTATTATCTTGTTTTGCTTTACAGAATTTTTTTCTCTCTGCTTCATTTGAGTATACATACCTTAACACATACAACACATTTCAGGATAACAAAAAACATACCCTTTTTTTTTTTCCACATTTTGCTGGTTGTTGACACCCTAAACAAGGTTTGAAAAAAGATACCCTTTGTTACGACACGGACGCGTTTTCGGGTTCACGCATCATAATCCAAATCCACCTTTGAATCCCGTGGCCCCCCCGGTATCGGACTGTCTCATCCATGACAACGTCTCGCTTCGAGTGTTATCACTGACCTCTACCCTTAGATAAAGGGCGAGAATAACCATATTCGCGAATACAATAGTCCTCTGGAGGTGTGTTGAGCTGCTATTTTCTGACCATGTCCAGCCGCAGGAGCAAGGGTCCATTTACTAATCACTGTGTGAATGGCTAAGCTCACTCGCAGTCCTTCTATAGAAAAATTACAAACTTTGTTATAAAATTCCGTGATCCGGAATTTTTGTTAATACAAACAGTAGCCTTGGCACTGTAATAACTACACTAAATGTTTAAACTTACTGCATCAAAAACGAAAAATCCGAGTAACGAGTGCTAAGCTAACTTGCTAATGGTTGATTATCATGCTTTACTTAAAATACGAAGCACTAAGGGGAGTGTTTTGGTTTGTCCTTGGAGTAGGATTTGGATGAAAGAAATCACACCACAGACAACGATAAAGACTATTAATCCTATTCATTCCTAAACATGTCCTATATTTATTAATTCGTGCAGAAATTTACATGGAGTTATCAGTGTGGTTAGGCCCATAGTTTAGTACATGTCTTTTTAGCCATTTGAGGTCCCATTGATAGGGGTTGAAAAATATTAAGAAATCAAAATCAAACCCAATCTTGAACTGATGACCGTCGCTGTTATAGTAATTTCAAAACTTAATGTACTACTTTAATGTTTGTGGGTGGATGTCTACATTTGTGAAGCATCATTGATTTCAAATGGAAATGACGGCGTAGAATGGGGAGCTCTCATTTTTGAGGCTCAAGAGTAA
Source organism: Ophioderma brevispina (assembly GCA_023653785.1). Lineage (NCBI taxonomy): Eukaryota > Metazoa > Echinodermata > Ophiuroidea > Amphilepidida > Ophiodermatidae > Ophioderma > Ophioderma brevispina. The sequence continues at coordinate 33,456 of JAMKCH010004776.1, read as the reverse complement.
GCTGACTTAGTAACCTTTATTTTGGGGGGTGGGTACCCTCTATATCAACCAGTGTTTGGTTAGATCATCATAAATGTTCATCGGGGTAGGTTTGGTTGTTTGTTTTCATTTTTGTCTTCTTGCAATAACCCTTAAGATGCCGTTCTGTATACAAATTTTAAACTGACCGTATGAACATCAAATCTTTAATATCTGATTAGATCATATATTTGCTGTTGTAAATGGTGTAATAGGAGGAAACCTCCTCCCGTTGGTTGTGTCGTGTCTATTTATGAGAAAATGGTGATGTAAAGAGTCAATCAATTTTTAAAGTTCATTTACAGGTAGCATACCGCTCTATATTGTCTAACCTACATCCAGGACATTTCTAGGACGTTGTATTTCTAAACCATCACGTGACCCGCCGCGTTCAGGGTTTGTGACCCCAGCCTTCCGGTGTGCAATGTTATAAAAATACTAGAGCGGTTATTAAAAATAACCACCCTAGTAGCCTCCTCGACCCCGATCGTAGTAGATAACTGACCCCACGTGGAACAATAGATAACAACACAAGACGCGCTAGCACGAGAAGTGTAATGATTGATATGAACGCATGATCTTTCACGTATTGAAACTTTTGCGTGAAATTTTACTTGGAAGCTTGATTCAATTCAATATGTGAGATTAATGGCTGATTAGTAGTTAGCTGTCGAGTGCAATTGGCCAAAAATCAATGGAACTTTTTTCAGTTTGACGACGAATAATGGCACAGTCCCCCAGGATAATGCTCATATCAGCATCTGTTTCAGATTGCCGTTTCGTTTCCATGTTTTTTTTTTTTTTCCCATCGAGAGGTAATAAAATCGGAGTAGACACATAAAAGCCACTACATTTCAAGTTACCCAAGCATATGTGTAGCAAGCAAATGAGTGGCAGAATATCACAGTCATCACACAGAGTTGTGGTTGTCTCATGTAGCAGTGCAAAGTCCTCTGGTTCCAATTATTTTAAGAATTAAAGACATGGTATATGCCTAGTTGCCTACTAGGAAATTCATTTACATTTCCTAGCAGATAGAACAAAACTTTTGATTGGATGACAGCAGAGACCCTCACATTGGATAACTTCTCAGTTCATGACATGTAATGGATGATATGACCCATGGTTTGATAGGACCACTATGTTCACAAGCCCCAGATAGCCACACACTATGAGTTACCAATATGCTCATCAACCAACGGGCCACAGTTCAGTATGTTGTACTTGTACATGCATTTGACATGAACTGATATTGTGTATTCTAGGTATCATATATTATACCACAACTCAGGGTGTGTTTTCTAAATACACTTGTGAATGAAAAGCTGGTGAAATGTGGCCATAGGAAAGTTGATACTTCATTGCCTCATAGTGAAGCATTGTTTTTTAAAAACCGTTTTCCTGTAAGTTTCAATTTTGTAATCTCGGTGCAATGGACTGTGTCAAATATTAGAATCTATTTGATTGATAACCTACTAGGGGCCACTCACCTATTAAATGGATATGGTTGTAAATAGCTTTAATAAAATAATTAAAAAACCTAATTTTAATTTTCAAATTAAAGGTTTATGCAGAGTATATGGTTGATGCCTGAATATATGCTGAGTTTAGCATCTCTCTACTAGGGTTTCCTATGATCCTCAAGTAATTTACACTAACATATTAAGTACGAACATCCTCACTAACTCCCTCGGCTAAGCGATGTTTTGTCTTTTTAAAAGCCTATTCTTGTTTTAATGTTGTTCTCGATACAAAATTAAGCCAATTCAGGCAAGAGAAGAATAATTTGCCAAAAATGCCACAACTAAGAAAGTAATAACTTGCTGTGTCAGTGTTTAATTTGGGAATCGATGAAGCCACATAGAAAATCATGTGTTTTAATTGTAGTTTTTCCTCGAGAATTAAATTCGAGTACAGACAACCCCATGACCACACTTTCTCTGCACTCAAGACGTTATTCAACGGGACTTTTAAAACCACCAACCAGTTGGGAATAAACTGTATTTCGTAGGTTTGTGACAATTACGAACCCTGGTCATTCGTGACCCGATGAATTCATTCAGACTTTTACGGATGTAAACTGCAGAATTTATGCAGTTTACTCCGTACAAGTCTGATGCAATTCATCAGGGTCACTAGTGACCCAGGTCGCTAACTGTCACAACCCTATTTCGTATAATATATCATTTGCCGGTGTACGAAAGTAATTATAGTCCCGCGTAACTCACAGTTCCCGCTACAACGGTAAGGAATTAAGCCTCTTAGTTTTCACGCTTTATTCCTTTATATCATGGAGAACCGACCGTGTATACTTAGATAGCTTTTGTAAAATACATGAACTGATGAAACGATAAACAACTAATCCAAGAAGGATCTTTATTAATTGCATCATGACAAATGTAAGCGTCGGATCACATACATAAGATTTGGAAATAGTTTTTGAAAACAAAACATTTTACAACACATTTGAGAAAGTTTCTTTATTGGATTTTGACTTGAAAAGCGTTTCTTACAATGCTATCATATGGAGGCCTATGACGAGTACTGAATATAAAACTTTTTAATAACCCCTTTGCTTAGAGTGTGCAATATTTTTTTTATTATTAATTTTACTATTGCTAACCAATATATGCTAGGAGGTTAGGGCGAATTGCTTTTTTGTCGCGTCGCCTTAGCGACCCGACTATAGTAACCACTGCTCTCAAAATTTCGAAGGGTCTATTTTCTATCCTGAATGTCCATTTCATTAAATGTTTTTTTTATGAAAATGATCTACGTACTACTATTACTTTTGGAGTTTTAAAGTGTTGGGTTGTGTATTGCTATGCAATTTTCAGACAAAGAATAACATAAATTGCATGTTTTTGAAATGGCCTTAAAAAAGCATTTCTTTGATTTTAGAGTCGCTGTGAAGACTTGCTTTTTGATGGAGTTTGGTTAAAACGTTGCAGCGATAGATAAAGGGTGAGTAAACAACTAGGGAGTTATAAGTAGAAAATGATCAGGCCACGTAGATTATACCCGTAATGATTGGAAAGCGTTTACCATGTATGGGTTGATATTATTAAGAGACGATTTTTTAGTTTACATGTAACATCTTTATTTGAAAAAATACGAAGGTGTACCTACATTAAAGTAAAGCTTAAATTGAGATGTTTAACACATTTTTTTGTTGCGCCCAATTGGTCGTTTTTTTCTATATTTTCTGATCTTATTGAAATGAAGGAAGGTGTAACCTATGTTAAATTAAAGTTTATAACTTGGGGATTTTCGTTTTAACAACATTTTGCGGCCCAATGGGCGTTTTTTCTATTTCTTTATTGGAAATGAACAGAGAGGTGTAAGCTATGTTAAATTAAAGCTTATAACTTGGGGATTCAGGTTTTTAACACATTTTGCGGCCCAATTGGCGTTTTTTCTATTTTCTTCTTTTTTGAATGATAGGAAGGTTAAACCTATGTTAAATTAAAGCTTATAATCTTGGGGATTTTCGTTTAACCATTTTTGCCCCAATTGGGCGTTTTCTATTTTCTTTTCTTTATTTGAAAGATAGGAAGGTGTACCTATGTTAAATAAAAGCTTATAAACTTGGGATTTCAGTTTTAACACATTTTTTGCGCCCAATTGGCGTTTTGTTCTATTGTCTTTATTCTTTATTTGGGAAAAAAAAAGATGAATAGGAAGGGGTACCTATTTTAAATTAAAGCTTATATAACTTGGGGATTGCAGTTTAACACATTTTGCGCCCAATTGGGCGTTTTTTTTTTTTTTTTTTAAGCTATTTTCTTCTTTATTTGAAATGAAGGAAGGTTAACCTTGTTTGTTAAATTAAACAGCTTATAATTCGGGATTCAGTTTTAACAAAGTTTGCGCCCAATTGGGCGTTTTTTTTTTTTTTTTTTTTTTTTTTTTTTTTTTTTTTTTTTTTTTTTTTAAATTAAAGCTTATAGCCTGGGGATTCATTTTTAAAAACAACATTTTGCGCCCAATTGGCGTTTTTTTTTTTTCTATTTTCTTTATTTGAAGACAGAAGGTGTAACCATGTTTAATTAACGCTTATACTTGGTAAACTTGGGGGATTCAGTTTTTACCACATTTTGGCGCCACTTGGCGTTTTTTTTCTATTTCCTGTCTCTTTATTTGAAATGACAGGAAGGTGTAACCTATGATAAAAAAAGCTAGAACTAGGTGAGGAGGTCAATGTCACACACCAAGGTCAAAGGTGAACGGGAGATCAAGTTGTAAACAAGGTGAATGGTTCTAATGCAATCTATGCTCATGTATCAAACATCTACTTAATTCAGTTATGAGATTTTTTTTTATACATGTTTCTGTAATAAAAGTGCAACTTAAAACTAGAAAACCCATCTACTCCTTTAAATCTTTTTAATGTTGTTCTTAGTTCTTGTAAAATTAATACCGGCGACCCGACACGTTTTTTTTTAAATACTTGTTTATTGTCATTGCAACTCAACTCACAAGACTACGACGGGCGTTAGGGCGACATCGCATTTCGCCAAAAGCCTTCCTTATGTATTCGCTTTATTCCGTTTTAAGATAACAAATGATATGATATTAATTTAATATATGCTAATTTCGAGAATTTTGTCTCTAAAGGATTTTGCTATAGACATCCTAGTACACTGGGGGGGGGGGGGGGCATGAATAAATGTGATTGGCCCTTTTCCTTTTGTTCAACTTGGTAGCGGCCACCTCCTGTGGTTGTCGATTGGAATAATTTTTTTTAATCTCTTTCTAAAATCTTAGCGTCTCCGGTGAGGGGTACTCTTAGTACTGTAGTTTAACTGTATTTGTTCGCTCGCAGCTTAATGAAATCATCTGCCAGTATTACAGCGGAAGACCTTTATTGATTAATCTTTAACATGTCATCGATGTGCTTATGTTTCTTGGTTACGCTTCAAGCAACATCGCCGCTTGAATTATTTCCAAATACTTTGAAAACATTACAAAACCGCTGTGAGTATTTACTGCCTGTGGACTGGGGGGGCGTTTTGTATCGGTGATCATGCTGTATGACCCAAATTTCCTTGATAGTACGAAACAGCTGGGCTGAGGCGCTTTAGTCTTTTGCTTAGCGGACTCAATATGCATTCGATTCCATGTGCTGCCCTTACGAACGGCGGCAAATTCTGAAAACGGAAACAACGCTTCTCCTGTCCTCTCATAATACACCCTTTCTACCTTCAGGTACAACGAGCCCCTGCTTCCCAAGATGATTAAATGCGTTTGGAGGGTTCATCAAGTACTTGCTATTTGCAACCGGACTTTCATCTCGCCCATTTTGTACAGGAACGAATGGGAGCAGCATTTAGTGGTGTGAAACCTACAGATACAGATACAGATTATGTAATTTTTTTCATGCCATTATGTCCCTTTAAGACATCTAACTATCTAAAAAAAGTCACCTAAAAGTCAGTTTAATATATTCAGATGACATGCAACAAACGCACACATAACAGATATGACGATCGCTATAGTATATGTGACGAATCATTAAAAAGGTACATCTGATATATTGGTTGCGTCAAACGCATCCAGGCTAGATAAAGGGTAGAGAAACTGAGAATCCCCCATGAGGGAGTGTTCCAGCTCGCACGTTAACATAATACGGAATAAACCGTGACGTTGTAGACGAGGCTATGGTGTACAGTGCTGAAAACAAATGATGCGTGCAGCACACAATAAAGAACACAATAGACAGATGGCCGGTGGGACTCTACATCATAGGGACGCTCTCATCCATGACACCGGCTCGCTTCGGTTGTGTATCACTGACCTCTACGCTTTAGATAAAGGGCGTAAAGCAGACCATTCGCGAATATAGTCCTCTGGAGCTGTGTTGAGCTTGCTAGTTTCTGACCTTGTCGAGCCGCAGGCGAGATATGTCAGAAACTAGCAAGCGAAACACAGCTCCAGAGGACTATTATATTCGCGAATGGTCTGTTTTAAGCCGTTTATCTTGCATATACGTCGTGCAAAGAATTAAATACGATTTTTTCTAACGATTCAGTACCAGTTTGCATACATATTGTTTATAATTTTAACATTTATAGGAAGATAAGCTTAACTATTTTCTTTAAATAAGACCACCAGATGCTCTTGCTATATTCGCATCAGCAAGAAAAAGTCCAGCGCGTGCAGCGGTTAATCTACCGAAGGTATGCGGTCTTTGGGCATTCAGCTTTATGTATTGTATTGAACACCAAAGGCCAATACAATGCGTTCAGTATTACTCACAGCGACACCACAAGATTTATATAGGCCTAAATGAATGAGTAGAGACGTGAAAAGCAAAAAAAAAAGAAAAGAAGTATCATTCCAAAAAATACAGCTACATGATAATTAATTTAACGTTTGTCTGTTTAATAATTATGTAACATCTCTTGTTTAGTAATAAACTTATATATTTAGTATATGCATAATCCACGCTCATGCATTCTAACTATAACTCAAGAATATTGACAGTATTATGTCTCTGGAATTTGACCCATAGAAATGGCATTCTGTATAAACACCACAACTTTCATATTTTGAATATAGTCCTGCGTACGCCACACTAATAACAAGCAATCGCTGTGGCATTCAGCCTGACAGACTTTTATGTTTGTCTCGTAACTATCTCCTTTTATTTCAAGGAGTAGTTACGATCACGGCAGGTGTCCTTAATGCGATTAAATTTAAATAATCCCTCCCCCAAAACAATGGCAGACGGTGTAGATACACCGATTCCTATAGTACACTTCTTTTGTTAGAACTGCTAGTATATTTCTTTTGTTTGCAGTAGCCAGAAGCCACTTCCGCAAAAATAGTAGGCCTCAAGCCACTTCCGCAAAAATAGTGGGCAGTTCAAACAAAAGAGACACAATAGATAACGATGAAAGGACACAGGGCTAGACGTATATACATGGATAGCGGGCTGCCGCACAGTTGAATGGTCGCCGAGTGAAACAACAGGAAGTTGCTTTTCGCCTTGGCAATATGGCGGGAAACAATGCAAGTTATAGCTGCTGCGCCTCAAAAGAAGCCTATTGTATGAGGACCGTACGGCGGGAGCCGCAACATCGCTACATTAGCCTCCTCGAACCCGATTCGTAGTAGATAACGCACGGGAAAACAATAGATAACAACAAAAGACGCTAGCACGAGAAGTGTATTGCTAGATATGAACGCTATGATCTTTCACGTTATTGAAAATGTGCGTGAAATTTTATTTGTAAGCTTGATTCAATTCAATATGTAGAGATTAATGGCTGAATAGTTTAGCTTCGCGTGCATTGGCCAAAAAATCAATGGACTTGCGCTCAGTTTGACGACGAATAATGACACAGTCCCCCAGCATATGGCTCGTATTCCTATGTTTTTAATGTTTTTTCTCGATACAAAATGAAGTAATCAGGAAAGAGAGAATAATTTGCAAATGCACAACTAAGAAGTGAATAACTTGATGTGCAAGGGTATAATTGGGATAGATAGCAGACATAGAAATCATGTGTTGTTTATTTTAGTGTTTCCTCCTCGAGAAATTAAATTTGGTACAAGACAAACATGAACACTTACACTTTCTGCACGCAAGAAGTATTCAACGTGAGCACTTTTAAAACCACAACAGTTGGAATAGCTGTATTTCATAGGGTTGTGACAATTAGCGCCCCTGGGTCACTAGCGGACCGGATGAATTCTCAGACTTGTACGGAGTACACTTCAGATTTGCATTTTAATTCCGTACAAGTCTGATGAATTCAACAGGGACACTAGTGACCCAGGGTTCGCTAATTGTCACAACCCTATTTCGTATAATATATCATTTGCCGGTGTAGAATTAATTAGTGTCCGGCGTACTCACAGTCCGCTACAACGGTAAGGAATAGGGCACTCAATTCAGTTTCACGCTTTATTCCGTTATAGTCTATGGAGCCCGAACTAAAGACCCCGTCCCCTCCGTACGAAGTGTTGCTTTTCACATCCGGTTTTATACTTGGATACTTTAATATATGAGATGATGAACGATATAATCAAAAGATATTTATTATTGCATCATGACAAATGTAAGCGTCGGATCACATACAGAAAGATTTGGAAAATATTTTTGAAAACAACATTTAAAACACATTTGAAAGTTTTCTTTATTGATCTGAATTTTGAATTTAAGCGTTTCCTTAAAATGCTATCATAATAGGGCCTATATACGAGTACTGATATCAAAACGTTTTAATAACACCCTTGGCTTAGAGTGTGGCATTATTTTTTTATTATTATAACTATTGTACCAATAGTATGTATAGCTTAGGGGGAAATTGGCTTTTTTTATTGCACTCACTACGGCGTTAGGGCGAAATCGCATTTCCGCCTAAAGCCTTCCTTTGTATTGCGCTTTATATGTCCGTTAGGATTACAAAGGATATGAATATCATTTTATGGCTAATTTCGAGATTTTGTCTCTAAGGAGGATTTTGCTATAGACAGTCCGTAGTACAACTCAGTGAATAAATAATGCAATTGTCTCCCAACGTTATTTTGAGAGTTATTATTATTATTATATTTGGGTTTCACCCTTTGATTAATCTTTAACATGTCATCTATTTCTAGTTTCTTGTAACTTCAAGCGAACATCGCCGCTGGAATTATTCCAGAATACTTTGAAAAACATTACAAAACCGCTGTGAGTATTTACTGTGGGACTGCGTTTGGTATCGTGATCATGCCTGTATTGACCCAAATGTTCCTTGATAGGTACGGCTGGCGAGGCGCTTTAGTTTTGCTTAGCGGACTCAATATGCATTCGATTCCATGTGCTGCCCTTACGAAACGGCGGCAAATTCTGAAAACGGAAACAACGCTTCTCCTTCCTCGCAATACCCTTTCTGCCTTCAGTACAAACGAGCCACCTGGCTTAGCCAAGATGATTAAAGGCGTTTGGAAGTGGTTCATCAATTACTTGACTATTTGCAACCGGACTTTCATAACCAAATGTCTTCTACCAGTTTTTGTATGTGGTTATACATTGACTGGTGGGTGATATATATCGTATCGTTTGCGCTTTCTAATTAAGAAATAAAGGGTGATGCAGTATCCTTTATGGGCGAATAATGTGTCCGAGGTCGGAAAAAAAAATAATGGACGAGGCGCAGCCGAGTCCATTATTTTATTTTTTTCCGGCCGAGGATACATTATGAGCCCATAAATAATACTGCAAACCCTTTATTTCTATTCTATTACCGAAAACAGCGTGATTTAATGAGAAAATGCATTCGCGACCCATTATTGCAGAATAATGGGCAGTAAACTGACCAATCAGAATGCTGCATTTTCAATAATGGGCAGCAGAGGTAATAGAATGGTGTATCTAAGAAAGAATCTTCTAATGTGGCTACGCTACGTGTGGAGGATTTGGACTTCTATTGATTAGGTTGACACTGCCAATTCTACATAAATTGATGACAAATAAACAATTAATGTACACGTCAGCGTTCATAATGGCAGCATCACTTATTGTAACAGCTCTAATGAGTACTTTGATAGGAATGTATTTGTCTTCAGGTATATTCGGTGTTGGTATCGGTATACTAGGTGCAGAAATATACATTGTTGCAGAAAGTATCGTGGACAATGTGGAATATATCGCCGCAATCGGATGTATTCATTTAGTTTATGGTTTTGCCGCTATCTTAAGTGGAACTCTGACAGGTAAGCTAATAAAATTAAAGGAGATCATCACGCTACGCTTTGCTTATTGTTCTCGCTGGGTGATGGGAGCGGGCATGTTGCCAACAAATAAAGCAGGTGTGTGATGGAATGTTAGAATTTTAGCGGATTACATAGTGTGTCTCACAAAATTTCACTATATTCTAAGTTTCTAAATGTCAACAGAAACGCTATTCAGTATATAAATGCTCGAGTAGAGCCATTCATATTAGAGTCCCTCAATGCCACATGCTATACAATCACTTGAAATTCCCGCGTAAAATCAATTGAGACCTTCAATTCTTACCTTGGAATGACACTAATTTGCTATCTGGGCAGCTGAAAGGTGATGTGGGACTTCAATTGGCTCTACTCTTCATTGGGATACTGTGGTAAAATCTTTACATCGGAAATAAGGAGGCCTACTCGTTATTTGTATTGAGGTTAATCTGTGAAGTAGTTATTTCTTTATTTGGAATATAATCACCGCAGATGTACGTCGTTTCAAAGGCATGCAAACCTATTTGACATGTTAGATACTTGAAAGTAAATTACTTTGTTTTGACAATCATCGTGGGACAAACTATAGACATGACGTAGCAATGGCCGCGAGATGGCCGAAACGTCACTATGGCCGTGAGTTTATTGGTAACATGGATGCGCCCATCAGTTCCCGATTTCATTTTTGTCTTCTAATTAGCTAATTAATTTAATTTATTGTAATATCATCAATGTTGAGAATCGTTTCATTATAATTTATCACATATGTAAACAAAAAATTAGCGTGTCATGTCCCGTCAACATTAAAAAATAAAAGAAAAAAATTAAAAACAACGTAATTTGTTCAAACTCAAGTGTTGAAGCAAAATTGTAAAAAAGGAAATTTCTCACCTCTGTCCTAGCATGGGCATGATTTACAATATTTCAACGAGCGCTTTCGTACCTACTCCTTTGACCCAGATATTATCACTATGAGCTAGTAAAACTTCAATTCCCTTGGCACAGTTCAGTAGATAAAACTTTCACTTCACCAATGTATAGAAATATACACCCTGTTTTGGGTATGAATATGATACCCAGTTCACACAAGGTTAGTTCATGTCAATGTATGTACAAGACAACCCACTGAAGTGTGTCGTTAGTGGATGGCATATTGTAATCCTAGGTAGGTAAATTCATAAGAAAATACAACCAGGTGTTAAACTTGACGACGGTCTTCCTTCGGTCCAAACTATTGACAAATTTTCCATTACAGAAGTAAGAAGTGATTACAGTAAAATACGATAGTCGACAGGCGAGTCGTTAAAAAAACCTAAAAAAAAAATTTTTTTTTTTTTCGGGAAAAAAACGATTTGTGAAGTTAATTATATTTGCTTTAAATGTGGGCTGTTTGTTTACAAGAATAAAACAGGCTATCAGCAGATTTTATTGGGTGTCTTTCGGACTTTGAATTCATAAATAACAAAAAAGAAGTATTTAAAAAAAAAAAAAAAAAAAAAAAAAAAAAAAAAAAAAATAAAACATTAAAAAAAAAAAAAAAAAAAAATCTATGTCCAATTTTTCAGGCAGAGACAAAAATTTCTGTTCTCTTTACAACGCGGAGAGGGACCGACACCGACGCATACATAACTCATTATAGCAAGGACAATCACACATGCAATTCAGTTGGTATTTATTTCAAATAAACTCAATATCAAATGAAATTGTAGGTGTGAATTATCTTTGCGATACTGACGTTATAGTTCTCCAGTACTTGTCATCCAGTTGGAAAGTAGAAATCAAATGCGATAGGGTGCCAATTTCACCAATATAGTTACGTCCTATGGATATTCAAGATGGCGTCCACAGTAAACCCATAGCTGATAGTGATGGAATCAACACTACATCAGTAAATATTTATGTGAAGATTATCTTACTGGAACAATATTTCAATTTCTGACACTTTTAAGGTCGTCACATACGTCAAGTTCAAAATGGCTGCCAAAAACGGATAATTTCAGAAAAAATTAAGCTCTTGCAAATATATAGTTGGACTATTTACGAAATATAAGGCTATATGTTATTCGACATAAGTAACACATTCAGATAGTTTAAACTGCTTTTCGATATCAGCCAAATATGGCACAGCAAAAAAAAATCTAAAAAAAAGCATGATAAAAAAAAAATTACAAGTATTAGCCACAAACCAAAAATAAATTGTCAAGAAAGAAGTAGAGATATACTTGGATACTAACCATAGACACAACAGACATTCTGAATTTTTGAAATGGGTCTAAAGCCATATAGAAGCTAATATGGCCAAAAAGTGAAAAAAAAAATACAATTTTTCGCTCTTGGCCTTTAATTGATATTTGGACGCTGTTTCGAGTTATCAGTGGTGTATGTTCAAGTACATTTTAATGGACACATTTATTTTGATTTGCGGCTGATACTGTCAATATGTCAGGTATACGTGCGTGTAGCATGGGTTGCATGAGAGCGTCTTCTGTGTACCATTTGTAGATCTTCGTGCTCGGACCTCGTAATAGTCAGGAGGAATTGTGGGCACAGGGTGGAAATGGAGACAGACTTTTTTTATTGATCGATTTTTGTTCAATGAGACCTAAGCTACTCATTTCTGGAGGGTGTGCCAAATTTCGGCAGTGCATTTTCTAGAATCCAATATGGCCGCTTCACTTCAAATTCATTCAAATGGCCATAATTTTATGCAATAGATCCAATTTTAAAGCACGAGGAATCTTGGACGGGTTATTGACGGAATTTGATCACAACATTCCCATCCAAATCCAATATGTCCCCTAAGACTCCAATATGCCTGAAAGCATTCAATTGACCATAACTAATCAAGTATTTGTAATAGAGAAATTTTGCGCTCGAGACCAGCTAGAAACTCATAGTCTGGGACATTTCAAGTGTGTTAACAAGAAACCAAATCAAGATGCTGTTTTAAGCCTTTAAAAACTACAAATTGTAATATATTCAAATAATATTTGCCGTCATTTTAATTCAAGCATGTTGTCAAAACAAATATACCAGGTACGAGTTATTAATGTCAAAGGACAGACATCTCATACTTAATTAAAACTTTAAAAAAACACACACCCCCCCCCCCCCCAAAAAAAAAAATATCATTTTGGTGTTTTAACTAAATACAAACAGATGTATCGTAATGGATAGGTTTTAAGAAGGTAAAAAGGCAGCAACATTGGCCCACAATCTTAACATGTTGCATGTTAAAGAAACAGAAATTCCAGATAAGATGTCAAAGGGTCTATACTTATCCCATACCTTATTTACAACCTTTCTAATGATAATTAGTTGATGTAACTACATATAAGACCATATAATGTAGGTTTTACTATTGTTAAAGCGGATGTATTGGCTGCCATCTGAATTTTGAAAATGTCATTACAGAGAAATGGCAGTTAAGGGTTTTCTAGTGATAAAAATACATGTATCTCATGAAGCTATAAAAGATGCATATAGCACTAGGAATGAAGCCTCTAAAATGCCAAAAAATGTGCAGAAACCTTGCCGGTCTGATGCGTTGGAAATGCATATAGAGGTGTTAAGGTAACAATTGCAGAGTGTGATCAATTGGAACAGATTTTGAAAACTGCAGAACACGTTTAGGTGTTCAGTTGTATTCAAGTAGCGTAAATAGGTTAATAGAGGAGTTAAGATCATTTAATGATTCAGAGAGAATATTTGACTTTGAGCAGCCATAATGGATTTTTGTGGCAATGTAATGTAAAAAATTACATTACCAAACACTTTCTCGTGCTTAAACACTGGAGTACAGAGAGAATTTGTCTCTATCGGAAATACGACGGGATTTTTTAGTGATTTTGGACATGGTAGCAGTCATATGGATTTCAAACATGGCACAGTAACAATTTTTGCACACCCTCCAAAAATTATTGGCTTGGTACCTAATGAACAAAAATCTATCAATAGAAAAAGGATGTACTCCATTTCCACCTCAGGTGTGTGCCTAGACTGCCACCTGACTAAAGCCGATACGCGTGGTAGGACCTCAAATACACGAGAAAGAGACTAAATTTGAATAACTAACGTTATAGGGCCTTTTGACATGGCGACGAAAATGAATTTTGAATGCATTTTCTTAAATTTCTTCTACGAACAAAATGTTTGCCAAGAAGTAAAAAATGATTAAAAATTAGTTTTCTCGCCGTAGGTTAAAAAATTGCAGACATTGTCCAAGCGGTTTTGGAGAAATCGATCAGTCAAATTCGTCCAAAAATAAATGCGATTAGGGAAAAAGAGGTCCAGAGGAAGCTCGGCAAAACTCCAAAATCCTAAATTAGATATCGCAACATCGGGTATCCTCCACCCCGGAGAAAGACTTAAAATTATGTTCAAATGATCCTTTTTTTTTAATGAGATGGTAGAAATTGGATGTGGATACAAAGGGCACAAATTGCCAGTACCCCTAGGGCATATGGGCAGCAAGCAAATGAGTGGCAGAATAACAGTCATGACACAGCGTTGGGTGGTTGTCTCATGTAGCAGATAAGTCATCTGGTTCCCCTTATTTTTCAGAAGTAGGGACATGGGTATATGCCTACTAGGAAATTGCTCCTAAGCACTAGAAACAAAACTTTGATTGGATGACAGCCCACCATCACAGTGGATAACTTCTCAGTTCATTGACATGTAAAGGATGATGACATGAGTCTTGAGAGTTACCACTATTGTGTACAATGGCCAGATAACACAAGCATTGTTAAAAAACTGTTTTCTGTAAAAGCTTGTAAAGTTTGACGTTTGTAATCTTGGTGCAATCTGCTGTTGTAAAAATATTTAGGATATATTTGATAAACATACACTTCCACAATGGTGCCACATTGCTGAACAACTCAAGTCATAACTTTTGAGGTACACGTGTTTAAAGTGCCTGGGGGTACTCCCAATGAAATGTATGGGGCGTAAGGCTGGCACCCGGGGCATTCGTACGGGACTGCAAAAATAGTGGTCTTTGGTTGTATTTAACAATTAAAGGTTGATGCATGAGTAAGGTTGATGCCTGCCATAAATACTGTGGGGTTCAATCATCTCTCCCCTGATACGAGAGGGGTTTCCTTTTATCTCAGGTATATTAAGTACTAACAAACATCCTCGCTACGCGATGTTGTCTTTTTAAAGATTATCTTGTCTTTTGTACTTTGCCGGGTTTGATATTTTGAAATGTACTGGGAAGCTTTCGTTGCCATATTATCTTGCAAGTATCTTCGTTATCGCTGCCGCATCCCTAGCATTTGAAGACATTTGGGTGGTATTCAACAGTAGAATAATAAGCCGTGTGTCTGATTAATTGGTTTCATATGTCGTCCCTTTAAGTCTTTAGCCGGGATTTAAGTCGAAGATTTAAATATTAAATAATATAGACAAGAATTACAAGACTGTACATTAGACAGTAAATATACAAGACTGTACAATGTAAGACAGAAAATGACGGAGATTTATAAAACGCCATAAATTTGAAAGCCGACATTAAAAACGGCGCAAATTTTGTAAGTTTTACCTGATTTATTTCCACCAATAGATAAAAAAGAAGAACCAGAATTGCCAGTGTATTATTATAGTCTTTGTTTGTTAAAGGAAATATGTCAAGATGACTTACATTCATAAAATATATTACATACTCACGAATTCCCCCGAAAAATAATACAATTTGATTGTAAAACCCCCCGAACAAAATAGAGGCATTTTAATTTTTGCTTTTTTTGGACATACGAAGACAACGGGCGGATTTTTCGCCACGGCTTCAATTGATCAAAAGCCGCGCCACTTTTGCTCTCCTCGTGACGTCAAGTGATGACCATCACAATCGGGTGTTGACTCGAATTTGTTATTGCTGACCTGTAATAATATTGATGGATTAATGAAAGTAATAATAAATTTAGAAAAAACGTTACAGATGACATATTTTTGTTTCATTTCGTTGTGTTTTAAATCTAATTATTGAAGTGGCAACGACGCTATCTGATGGTCACAACGACGTCAATTATGGCTGGTCCAGCACTTTGACGTCACCATTTGCCTGCGATGTTGATTTGTCGGAATCGTTTTCGAGTAAGCTATTGGTCGGGAAATTAAAAGGTCAAAATACTCACCAATGTGGACAATTTTTCAATCAACTTACTTTGATTTATATGTAATCTTAATCGTTACTTAAGCTTTCCATCCATCAAATTTCCAAATATTCAGAATCAAGACATATTTTTCCTTTAAAGACATTGTAACTTTCAACCACTCTTAGAAAGATGGGGCCCTCGGTTCGAGCCGGTTTAGTTTGCCGCGGTAGTTTTTTTGACCACCAACCATCTCCAGGAGCAGGGTCCCCTCACTAACCTCAAAGGGCAGCTTAGTTATGTTCCTATCTTTTTTGGACTTAATAATTTTTCCCGCTAACCTGAAAAAGGCAGTAGCGAGATTTCGAACCGAATTTTTTTTGGACTTATAATTTTTTCCCTCTAACCTTAAAAGAGCAGTATCGAGATTCGAACCCGAACCACTGTATCATGAGGTCAGCTACCCTAACCATACACTCCTCGTGCTAGCGTCTTTTTGGTGGTTATTCTATTGGTTTTCCCTTTCCGGTGCGTTATCTACTACGAATCGGTTCGATGAAGACTACTTGGTAGTTTAGTTTTAATAACAGCTCTAGAGCTTGTTATTTTTTAATAACATGCACAGCTCCGGAAGCTTGGGGTCACAACTGAACACGCATGTCACGGTAATGGTTCTAGAAATACAACTGTCCTGACAATTAGATATAGCGGGCCGCGATCTGTATAATATACTGATGGCAAACTGATACAAATTCTATCCGTGGCAAACTATGCAACTTATTAGAAATATAGAGCGGTATGCTACCTGTAAATGAACTTTAAAAATTGATTGCGCTTTACATCAAACATTTCTCATAAATAGACATGACACAATTTATTACAACAGTAAATATATGATATAATTCAGATATTTGATTTTCATACTGTCATTTTAAAATTTGTATGCAGAACTGCAATTCCTTTAGGGTAATTGCACGAAGACAAAAATGAAAACAAACAACAAAAACCTACTCTTAAGTCAGCTTTAATCTGAGATCAAAATTGCAGACGCTCCCCATCCTACGCCGTCATTTCCATTTGAAATCAAATGCTGCTTCCACAAATGTTGACATCACCCAATACACATAAAGATACGTACATAATTTAGAAATATACTATAACAGCGACGGTCATCAGTTCAAGATTTGTTGATTTTGTATTCTTCATATCTTTAACCCTATTCAATTGCACTGAAATGGCTAAAATACATGTATTAATATCTAAGGCGTAAAGCACTGATAACTCCTTCATGTAATTTCTGCACGAAATAATCAATATAGACATGTTTAGGAATGAATAGGGTTAATAGTCTTTATTCTGTATAGGCTTGATTGATTTCTTTCATTCAAATCCTACTCCAAGGATAAACCAAAACACTCCCCATATACTTGCTTCGTATTTAGCAAAGCACTGATCAATCAACTAGTTACTCGAAGCAATCAATACAGCCCATTTGGAGTTTGGTTAACGCTCGTCAATAGACGGTGACAAGGACAAAGTGTTTTTAAATATGTTAAATTTAAATTGCGACAAATTATTTCGTTATCAATCCAATTTTAGCATGTTTTAACCAAAAAATTGTTTTAAAATGTTATTTATATATTAATACTATAAGTGTATGCTATATAATCAATTCGCTATGATGGCGTTCGTGAAAAATGAATAACAGGCTTTCGCGCTTGACTTGGTTAACTTAGCTCTCGCGGCCTTCGTCCGCTCGAGCAAATTTAGCCAAGTCAAGCGCTCAAGCCTGTTATGTTCACGAACGCCATCTAGCTCGTTGATTATCTATATCATACGACCCGCGAGGATTGGTGTGCCAAATTTGCAATTCTAATCCTTGATAACATTTACGGAATAAATCGCTACTGCTATTGTGGTCAGCACTCAATATAATGAATAGCTCCGCTCTGGAACGGTTGCCACAACCCATGCTCCAGGAGCAAGAGTGGTGGTATTTGCAACCGGACTGTCATAACCGCTATAATATCCTCCACATACACTTGGAGGCGACTGCGTGACTTCTAGTTTTACTTCTGACAAATACTGTTGTTTATGAATTTCGACTTGCCAGACAACCCATAATCCCTGACGGGTTTGATTATTGCAATGCAAATATACGAAATTTGCAGTTACTTAAACCATTTTTTACCAAAATTCTAGAGGGTGTCATCGCAATATTATTTCACCATTTGATGTAGAAATACGTTCAATAGAGATGAAAATTTTTGTTTTAATGACATTTAGATTTCAATGTGTAAGCGGAACTGTCGCTGCCGATTTCAAGCAACCCTGTTGCCAAGTTGAATCGTAGTTACACGATTGCAAACGTGTACACTGTGACATGGTGTATTGTCCCGGTGTATCGTTCAGTATCATTTTGTTGTAACACTAGTATGACCATGCTATTACGCGATGTACCGTATATTAGTTATTATATGTATTTATATATGTATGTTTATTCTTCTTGTCTTTTGACTATACCTATTAGTATTATACTATGTGTACGGTAATTGTAAATAAAGTGGATTATTACCAACAATTACCACATTACCAACAATCAAAACAGGCTATTTCCCTTTTGTATGCTCTTACTTCAAGTATTAATTATTATGGCATTTATGCATTCTCTCACTGCCGTGTATGGCTGACGGAAAGAATTTTGTATTGTGCCACACCCTATGAATTCGGCAGCCTCAATGAAATAAACTGCCACGTAATGGATGTGGTGGCAGAATAAAGAATTCATCCCCGGAAGACAAAATTCAAAAAATATAGAGCGGGAGCACGGACCTAGGTCAAACATCATCGTTCATGTCCCACTACATCTAACCTTTGGTAGTTAGTATGTACCCTCTATATCACTGCAAGGTATAGTTAGTGGTCTCAAACTGTGTCACCCTTTTAAGTTTACACCGGGGGAAAACTTTCATAATACTCCAATCATGTTGAAATGTATGCCATATATCCCGTCTAGTCATAAGGATTCCAAAAATGTATAGTTTGTACCTACCATCTATGATCACTGGTTTTAGAGTTATTGAGTAAAAATGGCTAAAATGGTAAAAAAAAGGTCAATTTCCACTTGTACAGGGGTAAAAATCAGATGTTGCTCCAATTTTAGCAAACAATGAAACAAATTGCTCATCTAGTGTTAAAATAAGGAATAGTTTGTAGCATCTGCAATGCATAGTTATCATGGAGCAACATAATCGAATTGGCATTGACCTTCTTTGACCTTTATCTCGGTAAGTAAATATTTAACATAACCAAAACTATACCTTTTGGGAGTCCTCTTTCTCAGGCAATAATTTGCAAGTATTTAAAATACAATCAGAGTAACTTTCAATGTTGACCCCGGTACAAATTGAGATTGATTTTTTCCCGGACTTTTTTTTACAGTTTCAGTAATTTTTACCCTATAACCACAGTAGAGCGGAAGCCAACCCCATAATCCTTTGCTAGCAAACCTATTATCGACTGCAAAATTCGTGTTGACTCCATTTTTTTGTTCGTCGCCGTGAAGATTCCGGTCAAGTGTACACAAAACCTAGCTAGGTTACAGAGTACATGGTCATGTACGGTACACGAATTCAATGTTAAGTACTGCACCAGAATTTGAAATTGTCAAGACCTTATTTATTCAAGTTCCAAAGAAACAAAATAAAAGTAAGATAATATGACTAGACATGATACAAATCATATACATCCTTGCCTAGACTCGGTGTCAATTTTATAGACTCAAGTTACCGTGCCGGTTACACGTCCATTCGGGATATATATATATATATATAATATATATATATATATTATATATATATATATATATATATTATATACAAGGACTGTCCCAAAAAAAAACTATACAATCATAAGATTCATTTTTTTTGGCAAAAACTTATGTGCTCTCAACGGGAAGTTGATGATTTCTTACCTGAAACTGGTCCAGCTTAATAGATTTTTAGTTGGTGTTGATTAAGGGGTCTCTGGTTTTCAGGAGTTGAGGCCAATTATCTGAGACGTTTGAAAAACACGTGGGCCAGTTGTGCCGATCCCCGATATCATAAGCAGTTTCATTAAAATCAAATTTCTTCAAGACCATTCTCTATTGAAAATCAAATTAAAAAAATAGGTATAAAGTGTGCTGCTTGTGAGATAACATAAGTTATAAGTTTATAATGTCACAATTGCCACTAAAAAAGCATGTAGCATTGGGAAAATTTAAGCAAACAGGTCGTTTTGTTCAGCCTTTACCCTTACACCAGGTTTTTCAGGCAGAAGGAGATCATAAAAAACCACACTCGCTGAAAGTAAACCGAGGCATTTGGACACATCCAGCATTTCCTTTATTGTTATTGTTCAATGGCTTGTTTCTCGCAATGTTCCCCTTCCTGCATCTTGGAAACAGTAGGGAATGGGGGGTAGGGGAAATCTGGACCCTCCCAAGTAGAGCGATTGATCGGATTTTGTCCCACAGAGACTGTGGCTTGCCCCATTGCTTTCAGCCGTAAAATTCACAAAATTGTACATGAATTCATGGTGATTACGTCCACTGAGAGGTGAGTCCCCAATTTCCCCCAAACCAGAATTTCTGGGGCTTTTTTCCCTGTTTGAAAGAAAAGTTAATATATTGATTAGTTCAAAGCCTAATAATGCATTGGCCTCTAATTCTCTACAACATTCTTTTGTTTGAAAAAAAGTTTAATCCCAACAAGATGAGACACACCTTATACTTAGTTTCTTTAACTTCAAGTGATGAAACTGGCCAAGTGGTATTTATCCTTTGTGTTCACTTGACAATCTCTCCAGTTAGAGTGCCATCAAAAATTGGAAGGAATAAAAAACGAGGGGATTTAGTTAGGATTGGTTCTAAACAAATTAAAAATAAAATATCTCACAAAAACTGCACAGTTTGATATTTTTTCTAATTTTTTAGTTTTGATTGTATAGTGTTTTGGGACAGTCCTGGATATATATATATATATATATAGATATATATATATAAGATATGTATGATATTAGAATATATAGATATAGATATATTATATAGATTAATAGATATAGATATATATATATGATATTTAAATCTGACCAAATGGCCCAAAAAACAGTATACGAATAAGTTAAAATGCTTTGCTGCAGGGGCGTATAATTCAGACCCTGAGCTCGGGGGGGGGGGGGGGCCAGGGGGGTGGGGGGGGGGTCTCAAGGAATTTCCCATTGCTGTATTCAGCTTGGAGGGAGGATTAATGTGCCGAGGCGCGGAGCCCCCGGAAGCTCCTGGGTTTTGGCCATATTTAAAAGGTGTAAAAAAAGAAAGTGTTTCAGAGCACAAAATAATTTCACAATAAATCCATCCTTCCCTCTTTCTTCTCTCCCCTCTTCTCCCTTTTCGATTTTTCTCACCCTTTCTCTCCTTTCCCTTCTTCCCTTTCTGTTATCCATCTCTTGCTGGTCAAGATATAATCCATTGGATTTCTAGCTCCACATGATCTCCTGGGCTCCTCCATGGCCCATAATCGCCTTGGGAAGGGAATGGAATAGTGAAATGAAAAAAAAGTGTTGCTAACAACCAGATACTTCTGATAGAAAACTCCTTCAAGCCTATCTCCCCTTTCATTTCTGGTTGCCAAGGCCCAAATGTGCCTATATTGATTGATTTGTTATTGATTACCAAATTTGGCATTACAGTCTTCAAAGTAGTATTGTGATGTTGTCCTTTACAGAAGAATCAGTAGTTGGTGCATACACTGGTATAAGGTAATATTCATTAGATGGTCCTTTCACTGAGTGGTATAATGCTTTCATTTACTGGATTGGTAATCCTTAGACAAACTTGACTGTGTCCTTATCGGTTATGAAACCAACTCCGATCCTCTTCGTGCCAGCTAATCTCCGTTCCTGAATAGACAACCATATTGCCATTATCATAGTAAAATCTTCCTTGCCCGTTCCAACCAGAGCTCTGCAAACTCCCAGAACTTGTGTGATTTCTTTCCATCTCTCGCTCAACAATCGGCTGCTTACTGCTGATATACTTTGCACATTCCATGTGCCAAATTTACAATATTTCTTAGGAAGGGGTACGTCTCCGTTCTCTTCCTGCAGTCCGTCGGGATAAGAACTTTAAAAAAAAGGCCCTTCTCCGTTATACCCCCCCCCCAATTCGCAGGGGACTTCTCTGAACAGCATTTCTCTCTTCCCAGTAGCATTTGAAGTATATCCTTCCGGCCACTGCGAGTCCAAGCCTCATTCTACTTCAGATTACCCTCTTATTTCTATGATAACAATTAACAAACGAGGTCCTTCCCACACCCGCCAAGTATACGAGCCACTTCTGCTTGCTCGCCATACTCGGCATACTTATCACTCCAAAGAAACCTTGCTCCATTTCATCTATACACACCTTGACCCCCAAAATCAGTGGTTCTCCGCCTCTGCCGGTTACAACACTTGATGCTGCCATTGTTGGGTAGGAAAATCATTGTGCAAAGCCTCAGCATTAAAAAAAAGATAAAACCTCGGAAATGACGTGGAAAACCGGTGACATTTAAAACCTTGGAACTAAGACTCTAGCCCACCTGGAAAAAAAAACAGACCATGAAACTAACTGCAGTGTTCTCCAGCAGTTTAAGGACATAGTCCGGCTTTCGAAAGACAGGTGCTCTTGAAAGACAGTATTAACATACTTACCTACAAACTGCCCACGCTCCACCAGCGGGAAGCGGCTGGTGTTTGTAAAACGCAATTAATGCAAATAAGTGCATAATCTCCATAATTGCATTTAAGCTGCAAATCTTTCAAATTGCATAGTGCATATGCTTGCATAATGCATATAATCTGCATAAGTGCAAATCTGCATAAGTGCCTAAGCTGCATAAGTGCCATAATCGCCATAAGTGCATAAGGGACGCAGAGTGATTTACTCTGATAAGTGCCATAATTGGCATAAGCTGCATGAGTGCATAATTGCATAAGCTTTGGATTTGGTCCCCCGGATTGTTTTGGACGGTTTCGGTGTTTGCGGCCTCCGCCGCCTTTGTGTTTGTAAAAGGGTGATGAGCAACCTGGACCCCGAAATTATGGTTTTTAACTAAAGTAGAAACTTTAAATGATTCCCTAATGGCGGGGGGGGGGGGGGGTAGGACAACAAACTGTGCGATTTGGGATTGGGGATTTTCCAAAGGGTAATTTGAGGAACACAAAAACCCTGCGTCGTGCATTTACTTGGCAATCCCCTGTCTCAGTACATACAAAATCTCTCTTAAACCTTAGTTTCATACACTTAGTAAATCAGATAATAATATGCAGCTTATCCAATTATGCACCTTATGCAGATTTATGCAGGCTTATTACAGCATTTTCAATGCCAGATAATATGCACTTATTGCATATTATGCACTTTATGCAGATTTGCAGAATTATACAACTTATGCCACATTGTCTTATGCAGCTTATGCACCTTATGAAATTATGCACTTATGCACCGCATGCACTTATGCAGATTATGAGCTTATGCGTTTTACACCAGCCGCTCTGCGAGTCTATACAGCCTGGATACAAAGCCTCAACAATCTCCCCACCATGCACGTCGCTGGTCGTACTGTCTACGTGCATACGCAGCAGTTACTGAAGATGAAAAACATAACTGACCAGACAGTCCGTAATAGAAATAAATAATAAAATATAACGTGAGACTACCGGAAGAAATCATCAGACGATGGCGACCAAGCCTCATTCAATATAGCAACTTACCCAAAAATACTATGTGGGTCGGTCATGGGTGTTCCCATGACCCACATACGACCTCGCCCTCGTCCTTTATTCATAAAAAAACAGAAATAACCCTTACAGTGGAGTTGATTCTTCAGCTCCAACAGTTTTGGGATTTTTTTGGCCGTCCTCCCCTGAAATCGTGACACAAAATCATTAATAGCGCCCACTATGTGGTGGCTCGAGAAGATGTGGAACAGAATTAAACCGCCAAACAAAGTCACCATTAATACCAAATTAAACATGGCAACCTCCGTATACAGCATTATTACACTGTTACTCATAAAGTTGGAATAAAATATTTTTTTCCACTTTTTATGGAATGATTCTTACAGTGTGAGTTATTTATGATAGGGTGAATATAGCCAAACTACTTGATTGACCAGCCTCTTCCGAACAGATCATCATGAACTTATTAGTCCACAATTAAGTAACCCTTTACGAACTGTGTCCTTATACTAGCCTGAAAGGAAAAGGGGTATTTGAACAGCAGATTTAAGGATTTTGTTACATTTTTTTCACATCAGTCACTTTTACAGATAACACATTTTTGGGTAATTTCATTCATCGAAATGTTCAATAGTACTGTTTTAAATGTCAATCAGTCACTAATATCAGCTATAGCCACCCCTGGTATGAATCAGTGCGGCATACTGTCCACAAGGTTGTTTATGATGTCAATGGGTAGGGTGTCCTACTCATTGGTCAGTAATTACTAAAATATTCGACTTTGTTCTTATTATATTTCTTTTGGGCTTATAACTTGTAGGGTATGTTAGGATACCTATTCTTGTTACAGACATTCAAAATCTGATTTGTGATATTTTTTTTATTTTCTGATCTAGCAAATCACTTATACAGTGTGAGTAAAAAACCCTACATTCAGAATAAAAAATAATTAAAATAGTTAAGAATTGTTTTTGCTCAAATGTTTGGTATGGTTATAAAGAAGGATAAACATGCTTCGAGAAAACGTTTATTTGGTGTCATTTGGACTTTGGAGGAAGAAGTTACGCCTATTTTGCTGAGAGACTTAAAAATCTTGTTTGGCCGATTTTGAGTCAAAAAAAGATGCATCGCTTACATAGAGTAACATGGTCTTCAGCAGTTATTTGAGTACAAACATTTAACACCAAATTATTGTTAAACAATAGAAGGTGGGAGAGTAATTGAAGGATTATAAAAATAATATCTCAGAGATTACAAAAGAAAATGCTAAGTAAAAAAAATATGTTCAATTTCCCAAATTAAAAATTCAAGATAGCTGGTGTAAGACCACAGTTTACTTTGGTTCAGCAAGATTTCATGGTTATAACCTACAACGAAACTTGGGAGCAAAAGTGAAACCATAGAAAGTTTTGTATTCCGCTTGAAAAAAAAACCAGCAGTGTGATATTGAATTTTAAGTTTTAATTCGGATTTATTTACAGAAACCTTCAGGTTTAGTTCTTCTTGCAATTTATAGACGCTGAGTAAGCTGTATTTGTGCAAAATAATTACCTTAGAGATGTAAAACAAAAATCTCTGAACAGTTTCATTATGTTCATGAACTGAGACATTGATATGGAGTGATTTTCAATAACTGACTCTTTATGATTGAACAATGGTAATATAATTTTTTGAAGATATTTTACTTATAATTATGTTACACAATAGACCATTTTATTCAAACTGATATGTTTTTGTCGAGAAGAAATCGATACCATCTGAAATTGCATGTGTGAATTGTCTTTGCTATAATGTGTTATGGTATACGTCGGTGTCAGTCCCTCCGCATTGTATGGCTAAAATCGGCCAAACTGAATTTTTAGGTCTCTCCGCAAAATTGACAAAGTTTTTGAACCCAAAGTCCGAAAGACACCAAATAAAAATCTTCTGATAGCCTGTTTATCTCTGTAAACAACCAAAGCAAACATTGAAGCAAAAATAACGTTTAACCTTTGAAGAAAAAATCTTTCCTGAATATAGGGTTTTATTGACTCATACTGTATAGTGCCTGTGTGTAGCTCCAGGCTTTGGTTTATGAATATTCAAACTTTTGAGTACGGCCTCGGCCAATAGAAATTCTCCCATCCGCGTGGGTGTGCAAAAGGTGGCCATGAAGCTGGAGCTGGGCACCCTTCTTCAATATTTTGAGAAAACCACGAACCGTCTTGTCTATGTCTTGACTCTTTAGTCTTGAGCCTTATCTCTTAAATCCAGTCTTATGTCTGGAGTCTTAATTCCTAATTCTCAGCCATTTAATTAAGCGATTCTTAATTGTTTCAGCCGCGCCTGAGAATTTGTTAAAGCTGATTTAGCTGTTTAGATATTAGTTATTTCACACAGTGATTTGTAGATGGACAAGCATTATGTATATGCAAAAAACACGATTTGTTTGAAAAATGAGTGCGCCCTCATCGGGAAATCTCTGAGTCAGCTTTTAACTTTGCTAACTTACGGAGTGTTCTCGCGCCCTCAAAAGGTAGTATGTGTATGTTATCGGTATAGGCATGCCTATGGTAATCGATTTGTCTAATCGGAGGATGACACTTCTCCCTTCTATTTCAGGTCTCTAGAGAATGAATTATTTTTCAAAGCAGTCAAAGACAAAATATTTACATCAGTTAAAGCAGCAGTCAGTTATTTCTATAACACGCGCCCTCAATTGCTATCGATGTTGGGATTTTCACGGTTAGATTATCTTGTTTGAATTAAAATTCCTCCAACGTGGTTTCTATACAAATATACTGTAAATTATCTTGAAATAACGATTTTTGTAGTAAAAATCTGGGATCTCCGATCTTATATAAGTCGGCCGTACCTTGGGAAAAAGACAATTCTTTCTATCAAGCTCTTTGTCAAATTTCTGACAATTATTTTTTACTTAAAATAAAAAAGGTGACTTTAAGGAATAGTCTTTTTAAGAAAAATTCAGAGAAGTTGTTTGTTTTTCATACTTCCCCAGATATCACGGACCATTCATTGCAAAATTTCTAAATAATGACGATACTATCAAATATCTAACAATTGTATATAAGCGAAGAAAATAATCTATCATGAAATATGTAATAAATCTGGGTACTAAGCAAGATTTTACATTCATATCTGAGCATTAAAAATGAGCTTAAAAATTGCTGCAGCTTATCAGACGTAGGATTTCTGCAAAAATGGCAAATTGGCACTTTTAAATGAGACTATAGGCCATTAACTGAATTGCCCGGGAGCACTCCACTTTAGGAGTTGTTAAGACCTCCATTTTGAGCATCGTGACGCATTGTCACCCCAGACTCCATATTTTTTTTTACTAATGTCACCCAAAGGCCCCCCCCCCAATTTTTCGCAACATTTAGACCCATTGTTTCCTTCAATATTTAGCTTATTGATCGCCCAAATAACCACTATTTATGTGGAATTTGGCTTTCTCTCACCTACCCAAAACCCCTATTTTTCACGTGCTCCATCACCGATTGCCCCTAGTTTAAAGTATTACTGCTTTACACCCGTATCTATTTCATATGCGATTGCCTTCCCCGGGCTAGTCACCTAAAGAAAAATAATAATGCTATGAAGTACACGTATTTAGCAAAAACGAGATTACTAGCATTTAGACACATACGTTTACTAAAACACAAACTGAAAGAACATATATGTTTAAAGCCTGAAACAATTTAAACTGTTAAATTATGCCATTGTGCAAATTAATATCATTTCTCTTGAAAGTATTGTGTCATAATTTAATGAGAATATATCTTTCTTTACGCAGAACAAGTCAAAAAGAATTTAGGTCCACGAGGACAATATATACTTGGCATTGTGATATAGGTGTAACCTACCACCTTGATATTGCTATTCATATTTCCAAGTGAACTGGAACGCACAGGGCGGTCGACGTAATAACAATATTCGCTTGCTTATTAGGGTCAACAAGTTTACGCATAAACGACTTTTTATTTTTGTCATGTTGGGAATGTTGAACATCGTAGGAACTTGTTGAATTTGAACTTATTTGGAATCAAATGTTACCCTTTCCCTTTTTAGAATACATTCGTGTAGGTATTATTTTAAGACATCGAAATATGAAAACAATTCACTGCCGGCAATACTTTCTTGAAGTTTGATAGGCTTCTTCCCGCAAACAACCTAGAAGCTGAATATGTTGGGGAATGTATTCCTCATTGGATATGAGCGAGTATAACTCCCTACTCTACACTATTCCAAATGTCGCCATCGCCATCTGTATCTGCATAACCAGCAAAACACAAGTTATTTTCTCTTGCAGCTCAAATATTTTCCAAGTATTCGTGCGTCTGAAGTTCTGTTCATATCTTAGTTACACTGTTAAAAATGACCATAAAAACGTCGTTTTAACTGGAAGCTGGGACTCGGAACGTGCAAATAACTGTTGTGTGAATCGCAGATGCCAGTTAAAACGACGTTTTTAATGGTCATTTTTAACATTGTACACGTATGCCCTATATTCCGACAAAGAACGTCTAATCGTCGGATTTCGCAAATCTTAACAACAAGTTAAGTAATGGTATATTTGAACTTTGAAGATTTCAGGCCTTGGTCCTGTGGATTTGTTCAAGTATATGATTATTTCTTTACTGAGCTGAGGCAATGGTCTAAGTTTGGTCATGAAAATTAAATTGGTTATATCCATATCTTTCATATACAAAAGAAAATATATTTCAAAACAACCAAGTTATTCCTCAAATTATTTCCGTGATGTAAAAAAAGTAATTAACTAAAACCAATAATGGTCTCAGTTTCATAATTTTCCTAAATTACAAAACGCGTTGAAAGTTTACAGTACTGCACAGTACATGTCGTTAATATATAACTAACTCGTTGACCTGTACAGATAGATTCGTTGTTTTCCACTCGGATGCATCTTCTGTAAAACAAGTTCCTTTGCTCGTTTTGTCAAACAAAAGAACACCAAAAAGTTGACCTTTTTTGATCAAATGAGAACCATGTATCTGGCAGCCCAATGGGTTAGGTGTACATGTACATGACACTAAACTTTTTCAGCATTCAGTGAGGCATTGAATTGGGCGTTCAGTGAAATGGCAGGTTGACTATGACATGGTGAAATAAAAAAATTGCAGCGCCAGCCAAATCCAATCGGCCTTTTGGTGGATTTAATCTTGGTATATCAGCCTGCCGCCCATATAATCACGAAGGAACTTTAATTCTGCAGCCGATCTGATACCAACTTAAGTAAAAGTGAAATAAACTTAAACGGAAGGTGCAAGGATGGCCATTTTTTACCGTTGACTGTATTTCTTCAAACAGGGAGCGACACACCCGGAAAGTTACACAGGTGCTTGCGACACCAAATAAATAGCGCCCAGTGCTGGCGCGGACTTGGAATATCATAAAAATGGAAATGTCCAAAGGAATAGTTGCAATATTTTTGTGTTCGGCTCTCTTAATATCGGTAAGTTCTTCCAAACATTGTCTAGGTATCAAAGTGCGTACAAGTGGGGCAAGATAAACATGGCGGTATATGGTTACACCATAGTGATCAATCTTGTTCCTTTGTCAGTGCTTTAAATAGGTACTTTCCTGTTAAGCTAGATTGAATAGTAGTTTAACATGACTATGACATGTTGTTTTTGAAGAGAAATTCAATTGTTTGCACTTACTAACTTATATTCATTTATTTCATTGAAACTCCCTAATACACGTATTGTTTATTTTCTTAGACAGTCAACATGTTAATAGAGTGGGATAATGCTTGAGTCTCTGTCTTGAAGCATAAAACGGATAAATAAAACTAAAAATTCCAACAAGTCGAACCAATGTGCTATATAGAATAAGCGATATTTAAATAGCATTACTACGCATTTTCACCCATTTGTATATACAGGATTAGTAACCTAATTTCGTATACGCCACATTATTCAGGTTCGCCATCTTTTTTTCACAGTATATCGAAAACATTAGATTGGAATCTAGAATTAAATAATATTCTCTGCACGTTTCACAGAACACATTTTAGTCAATTTCGGAGATATCTTTCACTTAATGATTTACATCAATGTAAAATGCAATCCAAGCTGTCAATGTGTATACCTAACCGTCATTCATTCATTCATTATCATTTATTTCCATATCATCATAAAAAAGTTTCAAGATACAAGCGAACAATATAAATAGCAACAAATATGGAGGAGGGGGCAAATAGATCAGAAACGGCTTCAAATGAAACAAAATGTTACAAAATAGGAACACAACAACATTCTTAATATTTCAACTGTAATACACTAAATATACAACCACATACAAACAAGCAAACAAAATAAATAAATGCCCCGTAACAAATCTTACTCCAATCTAAATCAACTGTATTAAGTTATTAGTAAATGATACTTGAGATGAGGTCTGAACTGTTTGAAATTAATTGCTTATAATAATAATAAAAAAATATGTAGTGTGTGTTCCACAAAAGTGAACCCCGATGTCCTCACACCCTTATGACAAGGCGATTTTGGATAATCGCTTACATTTCTGGTTACATGATTATGACCAGATGAATATTACTTCTTTTAGTAAATATTTATTAAACTTTGTTGGTAAGTGATAAGTAGAATGTTAAAAAAGAAACACTCCAAATTCTAACTTACACAAAAACGTTCCAAATGTTGTGATCGTGAAAAAAATGGTACAGATTGACATCTGTAATGGCTACCTGATAATATTCTTACAGCACGTTTTTATAGTTTAAAGTTTTCATCCAAATGATTTTGTTGGTATTTCCCCATGCCAAGATTCCGCAACTTATGTGTGGCAAAATAAGTGTACAATATAATGAATGTAACCTAAATTTAGATACAAAATGACTCATTTTGTTAAGAATACCTAAAATTCTAGATATTGTTATAGAAATCCCGTCAAGATGGTCTTTCCATGTCAATTTTTGTTTTGTTTACTCTAGACCAGTTTAGTACCAAATAATATATCATCCAAATGGCTTCTATAGTTAGGTGTTTCGTGCGCTCTTTTTGTAGCATTTGAGTTTGTTAGCCTTAACCATTTTGTTACTCCTTTTAATTCTTCGTTGACCATATAAATTTGATTTGCAATATCTTTATTAGAATGAAAAGTTGTATAATCAGCAAAAAGTCTGAACGTACTTCGAATCAGGTGTTCACAATATCGTCAACATATAAGATTAATAATGCTCCAAATATTGACCCTTGTGGCATACTATATGCAGTCTTTAAGTGTGGATTTACCTGAATTATAATAAACAAATTTGGTTCTCTCAAACAGGAAACTTTTAAACCATTCTGGTATAGTGTACTATAGCCGTAATATCATTCCAATTTATGAAGTAAAATATGAAGAAAAAATGGTTACCAATCGCGTTTGATATATCGAGATATACTCAGTCTCCGGCTGTAGTTTCATTGCGTTCAATTGAGTTTTTTTATCTACAAGATAAATTATTGTCATTGATGTTGAATGGTTGCTTTAAAAATCTATATTGTTTTTGATTTTGGATCTTGTGCTTATTAATATAGTTGACACATCATGCGCGTAGCCAGCCCAGTGGTTCCGAGGGGGCAAGTTCCCGGTAGGTGCAACAATTTCCCGATCACAGGAAAAACTATCCCGATCACAGGGCAAAAAGTCCATTTCAGAGGGGGCACTCTGCCCCCCCCCCCCCCACCTGGCTACGCAACTAGGAGGCTGACTGGAGGGGGATGTGTTGACGTGAAATTGCTATCCAACATGTTAACCTTTGTCTTAAAAAGCTACTTTTGCAACACCGTTTACCCAGGGGTGTTTAGTTACCAATGAAGGGGGTCCCAAAGGTCAGCGTCCATTGCATTCAATGTGACTTGACTTGTTTTCCCCCTATTTATTAATCAAGCATTTAAGACACTCAAAACTATTCCTTATTTTAATCCTATGAGCTCCATCAATAATTTGCACCATTTGTTATCCAAATCGGAGTAACTTTAAAATGTGACCTCTGTACAACTGAAAATGACGCTTTTTATTGAGTTTTCTGTTTTTAGCCTATAACTTCAAAACTTTAGATTGCAGATATTAGTACAAACTATACCTTTTTGGAATCTTTATGGTTAGACAAATAACTTGGTATAGTTTTCAACTGGATCAATTTTAAAATTTGTCCCCTGTATAATCTTTCGACCCCCCCCCCCCACGCCTTAAGGCACCATAATCACGTTTAAGGGGTCCCTGTCAGATTGCACTCAGACATTTTGTACTCGATACGTATTACAAATGTCTGCTAGCTCCCGCCCTACTATAGATCCCCGTCGCCTAGAACTGCTGAAAAAAGTTTCTTCAGGACTGCTCAGAAAAGAGAAATCCCTCGAGTTTTTTATCCTGGAACACTAGAATGTACACCTTTTTGAAATCTTCACCGTGAAAACATAATCATATAGTTGAACTGCAACGCTTCTTGTTAATTCTGGACATATGTCGCCACATCAAAGTGGACATTTCTAAAATAAACATAAACTGTATTAATAAGGGCATTCTTTATCACATTGTAGTAGTTTTGGACATTCTTGAAACAATCGTTTTAATCAACAAAAAAAAAAAAAAAAGAATTTTTGTTGTTTCCTAAAAATTCAGATAATTTGTGCTCAAAGCTCATTTCTTAGGACTACCACATTTCTTACAGTATCTCTGATTGGCTAATTACATGATATAACATGATATAACCTCTGAATAACTAATCAAAATAGACTTTCTATATGTCTATACAAACCTTTAAGCTCTTCTTACCCAATGCATAACCAATAAATCGGCCAGTAGACCTCAGGGCGTTAAAGGTTATTTCTGAACTCGGCATCCATGTGATATCATTCCAGTTTTATTTGGAGGTCTAGATGTGCACCTATCTCACATTTTCATACTTTTTTCATGGTACTGACATGGTTTCATTGCAAGAGTTAAATTTTGCCCTTTTGGAGTGACCCAGTAGGTACCCCAAAATACCTCTTTTTTACGTTTCGAACATTGTTGTATAACTATATATATTATAAATATTCCACAAAACGTGACATGACACAAACTTACAGTGTGATGCCCATTGTCCAATACAATTGGTAATAAGGGGTATTCGCTTATTTTTATTTAAACATTAGCAATGCGAAAAATATAAAATAAATAAATGTAGAGAGTTATAAAGCATCTTATACAAGTCTCAATGCGCTTTACAGTTATTCCGCTGTCACCAGGCTATATCACATATTCCACACACAGCCTGTCTAAAAAAATGTGCAAGTAAAAAGCGGCCTCTTTGACAATTAGAAAATACTGTCGTGACATGATGCTTTTTTCAAGGTCATGGACACAGTCTTATCTTTCAAATGCCGTTTGTTCTGTTCAATTGGCTTGTTTTAATCTCGAGAAAGGGTAAAATCACAATTGTACCACTTTTACAAGAGAAGATGAAGTTTTAGCCAATAATTCACCCTCTTTATTCTTTGTAATTCTGAAAGACTTCTGAAACCCTATCGAATATTTCTAATTGAAAAAAATGTGACTTACTGATATGAATGAGCAGCTTATCACTTCAAGATCAATACGATTGCATAAAGATGTTACATAATCATTTCTAATTCTACAAATGAATGTTCTTTTATTAACTGTACCATACAGGTATTTGGATATTACATTCTATTTCATTTTCTTTAAAAAGTGACACAATTGGGATTTTACCCTTTCCTTGTTAACTAAACATATCTTGGGATTAAAACAAGCAAATTGAATAGAACAAACGGCATTTGAAAGCTAAGACTGCGCCCTTGACGTTGATGTAAACATCATGTTACAACAGTATTTTCTAATTGCCAAA